>OX387250.1:2858347-2905847 GCA_947562095.1 Branchellion lobata
TTTTCTGTTTTTTTTAATAATTTTTTATTTTCATTTTTTATTTCACTCTTTCACTTTTTATATAGTTTTTTCTCTTAGTTCCATTTTCGCTTGCTCCTTGCTTCCAAATTTTCTGTAGCTTCCATTTGCTTCGTTCCACTTAACATTTCTAACATTCGCTTCCTGTTCGTTAGACGCTTCTGCCTTTCGCTTGCTGGTTCCCAATTGAACTTCCACCACTCCTCCATTCACCATTCATCCATTCACCACTCCTCCATTCACCATTCATCCATTCACCACTCATCCATTCATCATTCATCCATTCACCCCCTATAACTTCCATAACTATCCATTGTTTGCTAACATCATTAACAGCTTGGAAATATAATTTTTCTTTTTTCATCCATTACTTTCAATCATTCATCCATCTATCTGCCCATCCACCCATCCATCTATCTGCTCATCCACCCATCCATCTATCTGCCCATCCACCCATCTATCTATCTGCTCATCCACTCATCTATCTATCTGCTCATCCACCCATCTATCTATCTTCCCATCAACCCATCCATCTATCTGCCCATCCACCCATCCATCTATCTTCCCATCCACCCATCTATCTATCTGCCCATCCACCCATCCATCTATCTGCCCATCCACCCATCTATCTATCTGCCCATCCACCCATCTATCTATCTGCTCATCCACCCATCCATCTATCTGCCCATCCACCCATCTATCTATCTGCTCATCCACTCATCTATCTATCTGCTCATCCACCCATCTATCTATCTGCTCATCCACCCATCTATCTATCTGCGCATCCACTCATCTATCTATCTGCTCATCCACTCATCTATCTATCTGCTCATCCATCCATCCATCTATCTGCTCATCCACCCATCCATCTACTCGCTCATCCATTCATCCACCGCTTCATCCATCATTTACCATTTTCTCATCAATCCTTCCATCAATCCTCCATCAATGAACCAGGCTTCAGCCTACCAGAAACAAGGAAAGTACAAGGAGGCCGAAAAGATTTATAAGGACATCATCACAAAGGTGATGATGATGATGATGATGATGATGATGGTGATGATGATGATGATGATGATGATGATGATGATGATGGTGATGATGATGATGATGATGATGATGATGATGATGATGGTGATGATGATGATGATGATGATGATGATGATGGTGATGATGATGATGATGGTGATGATGGTGATGATGATGATGATGATGGTGATGATGATGATGATGATGATGGTGATGATGATGATGGTGATGATGATGATGATGATGATGATGATGATGATGACTTCAACCACTCAGGCTCACGAGAAGGACTTTGGTCGCACTACTGGTCTCATTGCTTTTTTATCAATATTTTTTAAAATCATCTTTATATTATTATTTATCTTAAAACCATTATTATTATTATTATTATTATTATTATTATTATTATTATTATTATTATTATTATTATTGTATCTCATTTTTTTCCATAAGTATTCGTAAGTAACGATGGCAAACTCCATGACAGGCAAGAACAAGCCTGTGTGGATGCTGGCCGAGGAGATCGAAGGGGTGAGTGCCTGTTGTGGGAAGAGTAATTATATAATAATAATAATAATAATAATAATAATAATAATAATAATAATAATAATAATAATAATAATAATAATAATAATAATGTAATAACAGAATAAATAATAATGATTAATATCATTATTGTATTCCTTTTTATTTTCATTATTCCTATTACGCCATCATTAGAACGACAAGAAGCAGGAAATGCCATCATGGACCAAGAAGTACAAAATTGAGAAGTCCGTCTGTGTTTTTTTCTAATGTTATTATTATTTTTTTATAATGTTTTTTCCTCTATTAATGTTTTTCTATTATTATGACTACCATTATTATTATTATTATTATTATTATTATTATTATTATTATTATTATTATTATTATTATATCTTTTGTTCTATATTTTTTTTCTATCATTATTACTATTTTTATTATTAATTATCATTATTTTTATTTATTTATTTTGTTGTTATTGCATACCTACGTGACACTCCATACAGCCACACACAACCACCAGTTCCACAGTGGCCACCACAGTGAAACACCTCAGTGCTTTGTTCAAGAGACAAGGAAAGGTTGACTAACCATCATCGTCACCATCACCACTCTCTTCTTCTTCCTCTTACTTCATACCATTCTTTCATTCATCATTTCATCATCATCCCATCATCTTTATCATCCTCTTTTCCTTATCTCCTTATCATTATCTTTTTTTCCGTCATTTCCTCATCATCGTCATCTTTTTTTTTCTCATCTTCTTTTTTTCTTTCATCTTCTTTTTCTTTCTCATCATCTTTTTCCTCACCAAGGTTGCAGCGGCAGAAGCTCTTGAAGAGTGTGTTTCACGTAGCAGGAAGCCTGTGAGTCATCAACACCACGCCCACTTACCACAAGAAACACCTCATCACACCACATGTGATCCACCACATAAAAGACACAACGCGCCACACACACAAACACACACACACACGCACACACACACATACACACACACACACACACACACACACACACACACACACACACACACACACACACATACAAACACACAGAACGAGCAGCAGCAGGAGATGACCAGACTGACCCGAGGCAAGACCACTGACTCGAGCATGGACGTTTCTTGCGACCGATCAGCCGATGAAAACGCTGACTACCCCCCCAATGAGGTTGTATTGGGGTTGAGACCACTCAATCTCTGTTTCATTCCCTCCTCTTTCTCCTCTTCTTTCCATTTTTTTTCTTTCTTTCCAACCCCCTTCTATATCTTATTTTTTATTGTTTTTATTGTTTTTTTAATTTTTCTATATCTCATTCTTCCGCCTCTTCCAATACTTTATCTTCTTCTTCATCATTTCCCACTACATTTTTTATCCCTTTCAACCTCCACCCATCTTTTCTATTCACCCACCCACTCATTCACCCACCCATCCACTCATTCACCCACCCATCCACTCATTCACCCATCCATTCACCCACCCATCCACTCATTCACCCACCCATTCACCCACCCATCCACTCATTCACCCATCCATTCACCCACCCATCCACTCATCCACCCATCCATTCATTTACCCATCCACTCACCCACCCACCAACTCATCCACCCATCCATTCATTCACCCATCCACTCATCCACCCACCCACTCATTCACCCATCCACTCATCCACCCACCCACTCATTCACTCATCCACCCATCTATTCCACCCATCCACCCATTCCCCCTCAGATGGTGGGCAAGGCACGCAACCGCAGTGGTTCCTTCTCTCGTTTGAGGGCTTCCATACAGCGCTCCTCTGCCAAGTTGGTGCAGAAGATCACAGGCACCAATGATCCCTCCGGCATGCCTGCTTCTGGGTAGGAACTGTGTGGTGTGGTGTGGTGTGGTGTGGTGTGGTGTGGTGTGGTGTGGTGTGGTGTGGTGTGGTGTGGTGTGGTGTGGTGTGGTGTGGTGTGGTGTGGTGTGGTGTGGTGTGGTGTGGTGTGGTGTGGTGTGGGGTGTGGTGTGGTGTGGTGTGGCGTAGTGTGGTGGGGTGTGTTGTGGTGTGGTGGGGTGTGGTGTGGTGTGGTGTTGTGTGGTGTGGTGTGGTGTGGTGTGGTGTGGTGTGGTGTGGTGTGGTGTGGTTTAGTGTGGTTTAGTGTGGTTTAGTGTGGTTTAGTGAGGAGTTTTGTGGAGTTGTGGGGTGTGGAGTGGTGTGATGTGGAGTTGTGTGGAGTGGTGTGATGTGGAGTTGTGTGGTGTGGAGTGGTGTGATGTGGAGTTGTGTGGAGTGGTGTTATGTGGAGTTGTGTGGTGTGGTGAATAAGAAAATAATGATCTTTGGTGGGGTTCGGTGCGGTGCTGTGTGGCGGTTGGCAATAAAAATGATTATTTTGATGCATTAATCTTTAATTTTTCAATTGTTTATATCATTATTCAAATTTTATAAAGTTATAAATAAGGGTACAATCATCACTATTGACCACACCACACCACACCACAACCACACTACCACCACTACCACACCACATTACCACCACACCATACCACATTACCACCACACCATACCACACTACCACCACTACCACACCACACTACCACCACACCATACCACACTACCACCACACCACACCACACTACCACCACACCATACCACACTACCACCACTACCACACCACACTACCACCACTACCACACCACACCACACTACCCCCACTACACCAACATATCACCACCACCACAACCACAACCACCACCACCACTACAACCACCACTACCACCACCACAACCACCACCACCACTACAACCACCACTACCACCACCACAACCACCACCACCACCACCACACTACCAGCAGCATGAAGCGAGCCAGTTCCATGTCAGTCATCAACAACGTGCCTTTGCAGGTTTCTACTGCTTTCTATAGAAATATATTGAATGGTGTGTTCCACTGCCAATCCTCCCTATTAGTACTTATCCTTCTTATCACAATACAATTACGAATATTATTATAGTGGCCTCAACCCCGTAGAGTTTCAAGGCCATTATCACTAATAATGTTTCTTACTAATAATCTTCTTTCTACATTTAAACTCTCCTAACTTCTGGTCTCTTATTTCTAATTCACAATTTTTCACTTGTTTTCATCATTATTCTGGTTCATCCTTTTTGTCTTCCTTCTGCCCCTATTTTTCATCTTTCTTTTCTGCCTTCTTCTCTTCCTCCTTTTTTTCCTTCTCTTACTCTTTCTGCTCTTTCTTCTGCTCCTCCTCTTCCTCCTCCTTCTCCTCCTCCTCCTCTTCCTCCTCCTCCTCCTCCTCTTCCTCCTCCTCCTCCTCCTCTTCCTCCTTTTTCTTCTTTTCCTCCTCTTCCTCCTCTTCTTCTTCCTCCTATTTCTCTTTCTCTTCCTCCTTCTCTTCTTCCTCTTCTTCTTCCTTCTTTTCCTTCTCCTCCTCCTCCTCCTCCTCTTCCTCCTTCTTTTCACAGACGGACATGAGGAGGCAGAGTGGGGTGTTGGTTTTGGAGGGCAAAATGGCATCCACTGAGAACATGACCAACCAGTTCTAAGTCTCCATCCTTTTTTTCCCCCTCTTCTTCCTCCTCCTCCTCCCCCTCCTCTTCCTCCTTCTCCTCCTCCTCCTCCCCCTCTTCTTCCTCCTCCTCCTCCTCCTTCTCCCCCTCCTCTTCCTCCTCCTCCTCCTCCTCCTCCTCCTCCTCCTCCTCCTCCTCCTCCTCCTTTTCCTCCTCCTCCCCCTCTTCCTCCTCCTCCTTCTCCTCCTCCTCCTCCTCCTCCTCCTCCTCCTCCTCCTCCTCCTCCTCTTCCTCTTTCTCCTCTTCCTCTTCCTCCTCTCTTTGATTTTCCATTCTATGTTATTATTACTATTATTATTGCTATTGCTACTATTCTTTTCTCAACGTTATTATTATTATTATTATTATTATTATTATTATTATTATTATTATTATTATTTATTTCAATTTAAAAATTTTTTAATCTGAAGATTGCTATATATTGTTCTTTTGTAGTTCAATTGATCCAATGTTCTGTTTCTTCAGAGTGCTTCCAAGCGTCATTATTAATTTTTATTATTTTTATTATTTTTTATTTTTTATTCATTTATTATTTTATTTCTTAATTTCATGTGTCTCTTCTACCGTTGGAAAAGCTCAATTTTCGTCAACTTTTTTGCGAGTCAACTTTAATCTGCCTTCCAGTTGAGCTATCCTTTGAAATTGTTTTCATTTATATTGATTAATAATAATAATAATAATAATAATAATAATAATAATAATAATAATAATAATAATAATAATATTAGTTATATGATTAGCATTATTATTATTATTATTATTAATATTGTTATTATTATTATTATTATTATTATTATTATTATTATTATTATTATTATTATTATTATTATTATTATTATTATTATTATTATTATTATCATTGTTTTATTTATATTACCTTGCACTTGCGTGCAAATCCTCACTCTTCCGCCTTTTGGGAAATTGTTCAAATGTTCCCATTATCTCATTAACTTTATGAAACATTTTATCTATTGCTAATTAATCATTATAAAAATAAAATAAAAATAAAAAAAAGAATAATAAGAATGAAAGTTTTATTATGGCAACGATGAAACACGGCGTTCCGGTATAGTGCGTGGGAACACACTTCAATGCCTCATTTCCTTCCTTTTTTTTCTACCTTCTTCCTTCCTTCCTTTTTTTTCTACCTTCTTCCTTCCTTCCTTTTTTTTCTACCTTCTTCCTTCCTTCCTTTTTTTTCTACCTTCTTCCTTTCTCTCTTTTTTCCTTTCTTCCTTTCTTCCTTTCTACCTTCTTCCTTTCTTCCTTTCTTCCTTTCTTCCATTGTTTTACGGTTGATTGATTAATTACTGATGTTTTATTCCTTGAACTAAATGGTTGTTTCTTCATGAAATATATATATATATATATATATATATATATATATATATATAATTTATTTTTTTGTCCTTCCATGAAATCTCTTATATAATTCTCCTTACAACTATATAATTCCTCCATTTTCAACGAATTTGAGTGATTGATTAAGCGCTCTAAAAAGGCATTTTTGTTGTTGTTTTTGTGGATGTTTCTGTTTTTTTTTTGGTTGTTTTTATTGTTGTTATTGTTTTTATTGTTGTTGTTGTTTTTGTAGGTGTTGTTTTTATTGTTATTGTTGTTGTTTTTGTTACGTACTATTCAGTCATTTGCATCCATCTCTATCACCATTCCTTTTTCAAATGCCTTCTTATTTATTATAATCATTGTTTTTTCTTATTTTCCATTATTATTACTTTTATTTCTATTATTTTATTTAGCTCCTACAACTGTTTTTTTTAAATATTTTTTTATTATTCATACAATTCCACCATTCTTTCTTCAATTCTCTTTTACTGCATTGAGTGCCTGATTACTGTATTTTTTCCATTCGATCCTTCATAAACTTTTAACTCAAATTAAATAAATCGCCTTTCAAATATTCACTCCTCCTCCTCGATACTCAATACTAATTACTGTCATAAAATTAAATTTAAAATCACTCTTTCTCATTATTCACTTTATGTTATATTTCGGTAGGTTTTAAAACCATTTTTGGTTCACACCTGAACACGCTCCATACTTCAGTTCTAAGTGGATTCCTTTCTTTCTCACCACCCATCCAAGCTCATGTTCGTCTCTGGAACATAGTCACAGCATGACATACTTAACTATTGACAGTCAGTCCTCGAGGAATATACATTTAATGTTTTATTATATATATATATATATATATATATATATATATATATATATATATATATATATATATATGGATAATATTTTTCACCAGGTTTTATTCAACATGAGCTACAAATGCCTTCATTCCTCCATTCCTTCTCTCATTCGAACATCCATCCACGCATAACATATTTCGTTCTTTATTTGCTTGCTTAGTGTTGCCGTTGATGTTTTTTATTTCTTGAAATGCAGATCTCTATACAGGGTGGAGGGACCATTTGGTAACACACGTACACACACACATACACATACACGTTCCCACACATACACATACACACACACATTGTTGAGTTACTTGTTGCTGAAACTGTTAATTTGGCCAAGGGCAGCGGGATGATGACCTCCATTCGACCTAATTATTTGAGTTTCGTTTATTTATAGCAACTCCAGCCTCTGATGCATATCGACCTAGGGGTTATTGATCGGAAATTCGATTATTGCTCAGAAATTCGATTATTGGCTGGTCATTCGATTTAGATCGGCAATCCGATTTTTGATAGGCTCTGCATATGCAACACTCATTCCATGTGATAGGGCGCCTGACGGCGTGGGTGCCTGAAGCAGCGTGGCTTGGTGGATTTAATTTTCATAGACTTACACATCTTTGTAAGATGACACTTTCGTACGCTAAATAAAAGAAACTTGGGTTCGATTTGTTGCTGTGTTGTAACCCGTTGTTGTTGCTGTTGCTGTGTTGTAACCCGTTGTTGTTGCTGTTGTTGTTGTACCCAGTTGCTGTTGCTGTGTTGTAACCCGTTGTTGTTGCTGTGTTGTAACACGTTGCTGTTGTAACATATTTTTGTTGTAACACATTGTTGTTGTTGGTTTTGCTGTGTCCTATTTCTGTTGGTGCGTCATGTTGTTGTAGATGTTGGGGTGCTGTTTGGATGGTGTTCCACCTTCTTGTTGTTTCGTTATGTTGTTATATGTGTTTCGTGTGTTTTACATTGTTTCGGCATTGGAGTATCGCCCTGTTGTGTTATTTTACGTTTGGTGTACTTGTGTGTTGTTGGAATTATTGTATCTATGTGTGCTTGTATGTCTGGTTGGATGTGTGAGCAGGTCCAGAATTATTGTTGTGACGTTCTATTCCTACCTTTGTTTGATTGAATTCAAAAAATAAGGTACGAATCATAAAAAGTATGAATAAATAAAAAAATATGTGTATAATAATAATAATAATAAATAATATTAATATTAATAATAATATAAATAATAATAATGAAAACATGCAACAGCAAAAATAATAAAGCTCCATAAATGAAAATAAATCATCATGAACGAGCATAAAATCCACGTGAGTGATTATAAAGGCCTCATTAAAGGTATAAAAATGTCATGGAAGGTATAAAAGCATCATAAACAATATCAAATCACCTCTTATAAAATGAAATCATGTCGAATGAATATAAAATCGTCAAAATAAATAATAAAATCATCAAAATAAATAATAAAATCATCAAAATAAATAATAAAATCATCATAATAAATATGACGTCAACATTAAAACTGTAGGATTTTTTGTCGAGTAGTGTGGATTTTTTTTAGTATTGTCTATTAGTGATACTTGTAGTTAATTTTATAGATTTATTTGGTGTTTTTGGTGTTGGTGTTGTTGGTTTTTTGCTAAAATTGCGGTTTTTGGCAGTTTTGTTGTTGGCAGTAATGTTGTTGGCAGTATTGTTGTTGGCAGTTTTGTTGTTGGCAGTATTGTTGTTGGCAGTTTTGTTGTTGGCAGTTTTGTTGTTGGCAGTATTGTTGTTGGCAGTTTTGTTGTTGGCAGTATTGTTGCTGGCAGTATTGTTGTTGGCAGTTTTGTTGTATTTGATGGTATTTTAAAAATCCAGACCAACAGGGCCTCATTTATACACAAACGACTTGGTGCGACTGAGTGGTTGTGTATGCATTCAAAACTTTTTCCAAAAAAAACCCTATTTTTTGTTTTTTTGATACTGAAAAATCAATTGAATTCAATTTGGCAAAAATAACTTAAAAAAATTCTTAAACTTAATTTTCTTTAAATTTGTTATTTAGTAACTTAGTTTCATTTTAGTTCGAGTTTTTTAACTTTCAAAAAAAATCATTTGAGGTTTTTTGACTCATTATGTATGAGACCATTCACAACAGGTACAAATCTTACTTCTATTACTTCTCTTCTTTCATTTCGTAAAGTCCTTAAAACTTTATTGTTTGAACAGTTCGTAGCAGAGCGCTTTTGAACAGTTTGTAATCAGCGCTATACAAATGAGTTGATTAGATTAGATTAGAAACAGACAGCAGACCATATTCACCAGTACAATGATGTATGAAACGACTCTGGGCGATGCATTTATTTTCATGAAGCTCTTCTTCTTGTAAGCCTCCTCAAAATCGTATGGCAGCATGAAACTGAAATTTCCTCCAAACCGGTTCACGCGCACAGCCAGCTCACAAGGGTACACTTTCTGCACCACAGCTTCCACAAGCACTTCGTACACGCATTGTCGATCCACGTAAACAAGGTTCACTTGCAGCTGGAAAAGATCACACGTACTGAACTCTAACACCTCACAGTCTTTTTTGTTCTTGAAAGTCACTGCTGCGTTTTCAAACACCATCGTGAGAAAATTCTTTTTCCAAAATACGTCGTAATGACCAAATAAATACTTTTTACTCGCCAGGATGATGTCACCATCGGTTATTTCGAAGTAGAACTCTTTGTTGAAGAAGTTACGTTGATTTTCAAAAACCCACAGTAGGTAACCCGCATGTTCTTGTCTACAATGCACGCCATACTGCGTGTAGTTGAGGTCGTGTAACTTCTCTGACATGTCTTTGACGCCCAGAACAAACTTTGCGTAGAAGTAAAGTTGAAAGTAGTTTCTGTTTGCAACCAGTCGGAGGCCTGTGGCTATCTTTAAGAAAGAGAATGTTTGTCCTTTTGTGCCCACTTCGATCAAGTGAGGGCTTACTTTTTTTCTTGCTTTTAAAACCACCACCACCAAGCTGTTTTTATCAACAATAACATTCATTAAAAAAAATTCTTCTTTGAATTGAATGTCTTTAAAACTCAAAGAAGCGCCTATTTTAATAATGATTGCAACTCTTGTCTTTCCGCTCACTTTGATGGAATTATTGCAAAAGAAGCCAATGGCGTTTGGTTTGTAACTTTGAAAAACGTTGTGAATTTTTAAAACATCATCTTTCATATTCACATGTGGAAATTTCATATTCACTCCTAAGTAGTCTAGAACCAGAGCGTTCATCTTGGTGTATTCAACCTTGATGTTTTGATGTGAATTTTTCATCAAAAGAAAAAAGATTATCATGGTGATTGAGTAAAATATTGAAATACGATAAGGGTTCGTGCACATTTTGTGATGTGTCTGGAAAATTTGATCCCGATTTGTTTACAATTTTTTTGATGTTTATTGAAACTTACGTTTTAAAAGTCACTTTTAAAATTTTAATATAGTGCAATGATTCATGTTATTAAAAAAATCATAGCTGAATTAAAACACTTAGTATTTTAAAAATAAATTAAACTTTGCATATCTTATTGTCGCTCAACATGAGTCTTTTTAATGTAAAAGAAAATGACAATGTGATATTAAAAAAAGAAAATAACTCAAAAATATTCAAAGTAGTTTTGGGACGGTAAGTATAATTTTTTAAACTCACACATCATTGTGCTCCAAAAGTTGTCACATCTCATATCCAAATTCAAACTCTTCTCGAGTTTACCCTAATATTTAAACATAATGCAAACACTGTCAAGTTTTAAAGTTAAAGTTCCATCGTTTTCACTCACTTTTCACACCCACTTGCAGCAAATTTAACTTTTCCAAGGAGAAGTTTTACATAGACAGGCTGGTTGGAGAGGTGTATGGATCTTCGTATAGAGTGGAGGATGATCACCTGGTGAAACTGAAGGTCGAGGAGATCAATGCTTTCGATTCTACAAATGGTTTGTGTGCTGTGTAACCGTTAATATGGTGTTTTATTGTTGTTACTATCGTGTTATTTTTTGTTACTATCGTGTTTTATGGCTGTTGATATGTGTTACTATAGAGTTATAGGGCTGTTACTATTTGTTTGAATATTTTTAAAATCCATAAAAAAATATTTAATTTCACAACAATTAAGTTGTTTTATTGCATAATGTTCAGTGTCAATATAATTTGTTTAAATAAAAAAAAATAATAAAAATAAAAGTAATAATTCAAAGATGAGACAAATGATCTAGAAAGCACCGAAGAGGCACCTAGCAACAGAAATCTATTCGATGACCAACATAACCAAAAGATGAAGAAGGAAGAAATTGAAGGTTTGAAGAGCCAAGGGGTGTCTGGAGAGGTGGGTAATGGTGGAGGTGATGGTGATGGGGATGGTAGTGACAGTGGTGGTGATGATGGTGGTGTTGATGATGGTGATGGTGATGAAGTTGATAATGATAGTATAAGGTTTAGTTCATTAAAAAAACTTTCAAGTTAAAAGCAAATAATTATAACCTTTCATGAGCACTCTCACTGTGTCATCACCACCTTCACTATCATCACCACCACCTTCACTATCGTCACCACCACTTTCACTATCATCACACCATCTTATCATCATCTCCACCACACCACTATCACCACCATATCATCAACACCATATCACAACCACCACCACATCATAACCTCACCACCACATCATAACCTCGTCACCACCACATAATCTCACCACCACATCATAACTTCACCACCACTCTTTCTACCCCACCACCACCAGCATGTATTATGAACAGCCATGAACGCAGGTGATCATCGAAAGACTGGTGAAGAACAGCGCCACCTTTGAGAACAAGACCAACTTCTCCAAGCAGAAGTACATCAAACGCAAAAACAAAAAGTCCGTTCACATTTTTTTATAACTTGTAAACCGTTTTTAATCTTTTGTGAACCGTTTTCAATCTTTTGTGAACCGTTTTTAATTTTTTGTGAACCGTTTTTAATCTTTTGTGAACCGTTTTCATTCTTTTTACGAACCGTTTTCAATATCTTTTTAAACCGTTTGTAATCTTTTTGTGAGCCGTTCGTGAGCTGTTTATGAACCGTTTGTAAGTCGTTTGTGGATTTTTCGTGAACTGGCTCCAAACTGCTCATTGCTCTTTTGTTCTCTTGTCATTTGTCATCTTTCATTTGCTTCGAGAAATGGTTTTTAAATTGTAAAATATTATGTTCCTTCGTAATAAAACATTTTTTGGATCAAAAAAATTAAATTAATTGAAATAAATTGTTTTTTTTAATCTTTCATCAATCAGCGCCAAATAATTTTTGAGTGGCCTCGAAACTCTACGGGGTTAATGCCACTATAGTAATATTCGTGTTTGTATTCTTTCTACTCATCCACCTCCCATGTTTTTCCACCCATCCACTCTTGACACTTCTCCAACACCATCTTTCTATTCATTCAACTCTTCCCTCACAGACACCTGAATATTTTCACCCTTTTGGAATGCAACACCAGGAACCTTCTAGAAATGTACTACAACAAAGGACCTACCAAGATAAGGTGCCTGGGTGGATTGGGGGGTCAGGTTGGTGGGTGGGTCAGGGGGTCAGGTTGGTGGGTGGGTCAGGGGGTTAGATTGGTGGGTAGATCAGGTGGTTAGGTTGGTGGGTGGATCGGGTGGTTAGGTTGGTGGGTAGATCGGGTGGTTAAGTTGGTGGATAGATTGGGTGGTTAAGTTGGTGGGTAGATTGGGTGGTTAGGTTGGTGGGTGGATCGGGTGGTTAGGTTGGTGGGTAGATTGGGTGGTTAGGTTGGTGGGTAGATTGGGTGGTTAGGTTGGTGGATTGGGTGGTTAGGTTGGTTGGGGGATTGAAAAGGGTTGAATTGGTGTAGGAATGAATGGGTGGTGCGATTTTTGGGTGCAGGGGGAATGGATAGATGGTTGAGTGGGTGGTAAAAAGATTTGGTGGTGGAAGCTGGGAGTTAACTGATGTGGTAACTGGCATGTAATATTCACCATTTCATCATCCTCTTTCCCCCTTCCTTCCCTCAACGACGCTTCACCATTTTCCACCAACCCCCACCCACCCATCACCACATCAACCATTTCCCACTAACCCCTCCCACCCATCACCATAGCAACCTCAGAATGGATAGCCTGGCTCAGGTGTTGAACGCGGCGAACGTAAGGGTGGGCGGTCGTTTCATGGTGATTGATGGCTGTGCTGGGCTGGTGACTGGAGCTGTGTTGGAAAGACTCAACGGTGGGTGAACGTGGTGGAAGAAGGAATGGGATTGTATGTGGTGGCGGGTAATGGTGATGGTGGTGGTACTGGATAAAAAGGTGGCTATAGGTGGTGGTATAATTATATGGATTCAGAAAAGTGTGGAGAGTGAAATGTTTGAGGTACAAAGTCGTTCATTCACTCACCACAATCACCCGCCATCATCACCAACCTCATCATCACTCATCACTCATCATCATTACTCATCATCACTTATCATCACTCATTATTACCACCATAATCTCTCATTATCACTCCCTCTTCAGGCAATGGTCTTCTCGTGAACTTCTACACTGGTTCTGCTCCCACCAGGTCTTCTTCTTAGTCCTCTTGCTTGTGCTTCTATGTTCTCTTGCTTGTGTTTCTATGTCCTCTTGCTTGTGTTTCCATGTCCTCTTGCTTGTGTTTCTATGTCCTCTTGCTTGTGTTTCTATGTCCTCTTGCTTGTGTTTTTATGTCCTCTTGCTTGTGTTTCTATGTTCTCTTGTTTTTCTGTGTTTATTTTTCGTATTTCTGTGTTCTCTTGCTTTTATCTCTGTGTTTTCTCGCTTGTATCTCTGTGTTCTTTTGCTTGTATATGCGTTAGTATTTGTTTCTATTTTTGTGTTTACATACCACCACCATTACCACCACCATCACCACCACCAACACACCACAGGCCAGCGGTGAACCTGGGTTACAACTTCTCAGAGGAGCAGTTGAAGATCCTCAAAGACTTTCCTCTCAGCCACCTCTCATCCATTCCCTCCCTCGCTGCTGCCTCGCAACAACAACAAAAACAACATCAACAACAACAACAACAACACAAACAACAAAAACAAGAACAACAGCAACAGCAACAACAATTGTCACAAAAAAATCATCTACAACAATATTCAGATAAGACAAGTTTATCAGAAGACACGCAACAACAACAACAACAACAACAACAACAACAACAATTGCAACAAAAACAACAATTGCAACAAAAACAACAAAATATTTCAGAACCTCAACAACCATTAAGAGAAAAAATTATGAAAAAAGAAAATCGGGAAGATGAGGGTGAAAGCGAAGATGGCGATGATGATGATGATGGTGGTGATGGTGATGGTGATGGTGATAATGATGGTGATGATGATGGTGAATGTAAAATTGATTTTATAGATGATGGTGACGAAAATGATGAGAGCAAAATAGATGGTGGCGATAATGGTGATGATAATGGTGTAGAGGATGAGGAAGAAGAGGAAGATAATGAGGGCGGGAAGAAAAATGTGAAGAAAGAGAAAAAGGTTGCTTCATCGAGGAAGAGGGGAAGGAGACAGCCTGAAACGGTATGAATGAATGATGGATGAGTGAATGAATGGATGGATGAATATATAAATGAATGAATTAACTTATGGATGGATGAGTAGATAAATAGATGAATGAATGAATAGATGGATGGATAACTAGATGAACGAATGATTAAGACAACTTAACAGATTCTATAGTTTGAAAAATTCCCACAACGTTTCACTAGTTGGAAGAGAGGAATGAGAGGAGGAGGAAGAGGAAGATGCAGATGGATGGAGTGAGGGAGGTGGTTGAGGAGGATCAGATGGATGGGTTAGTGCGACCTCTTTTGCATTTGTTGTTAACATCAGGATTTACTCAATAAATGAATAAATAAACCATATATCAGCAAATAACGAATAAATGTTTACATGATGCGATACTAAGTAATAATAAAATATTCAGATAAATTTATCACTTTTCCTCCATGGAAGTCTCATCGTCTGCCTCAAAGGGGATGTGTGCTCCATCACCACCTCCCTCCTGCCCCTCCTCAAGCCAGGCAGACCTCTGGTCGTCTTCTCGGCGTACAGAGAGGTTGAAAGTTTCGTTTTTTGGTTCCAAAGTTTTTTTTATTTGTTGGATTTTTTTCTTCTGGTTATACACATATACATACACACATAGACAGACACAGAAACACAGAAACACACACACACACACACACACACACACACACACACACACACACACACACACACACACACACACACACACACACACACACACACACACACACACACACACACAAACACACACACACACACACACACACGCACACACACACACACACACACACACACACACACACACACACAAACACACACACAAACACTCACACACACACACACACACACACACACACACACACACACACACACACACACACACACACACACACACACACACACACACACACGCACGCACGCACGCACACACACAGCCTCTGGTGCACTGTTACACTGCTCTTAAAGAAAGCAAGGAAGCCATCATGCTCAGAATTTCCGAAACGTGGTTGAGGCAGTACCAGGTGTGACGTTTTCTTTTTCATAGTTTTTATTTTATTTTATTTCATATTCTTTTATTTAACTCACATTATATACGATTTATAATTATTATTTTATATATTATTATATCATGACTTTAGTTTTTACTAATGTTACACAATATCTGTATCGTTAGTAATTTTATTAACTCGTCACTATTGTTGTCCTATTATCATTTTTATCAATATATTTTGCTCATAATATTAATTATTATTAAATCTTTGCTTATATTATAATTTCATTACTAGAATTACTATTTCATTTCTTTATCACCATTTTTATTATATTATTACAAATATAGTTTTAATTTCTCCAATTTCTTTGCTTCAGATTCTAGAGGAACGCACACATCCGCTGGTGAAGATGAGTGGCACCGGAGGCTGTATTCTCACAGCCACCAAAGTCATCAACGAATCTTCAAAATTATAAAAATTGAAATAATTTCAATAATATTAATAATTTTTATTATTATTTTGTCAATTTGTTTATTGTTATTACTATATTATTTAAAAATAGTTTTTTTTGTTAATTCTAAATTATTTTGTTTCTTATGAAAATTTTCATTTTTGTTTCATAGGTAGTGAATAAAATTAAGTGGAAATCTTTTTTTCTTCTTATAAAATGTTAGGATTGGACTAGTTTTGAAACTCACTCCCATGTCCCCATTCTAAACCATCTGTTTCAAAATAAAAATAAAACGTATAATATTACGTCTAATAGAATAATTTTAGTTGTAGGTTAATAAATTGCGTGAGGGGTTTTATATATTGGATTTTTTAAATTGGATTTATTCAAATAAAAATTATATGTTAAATATTTTTTCATTTTTGATGTTATTCAAAATAATTATGCAGTGATAAAGAACATTTGAAAACAATTTCAAAGATCAGCTGATAATAATATTTAGTCGATTATCTTTGTAAAAATGAAACAATGCTTTTGTGATTTGAAATAAAATAAAAAAATATTATAAGACAGTTTACATATCCAATATTAATCCGAAACGCAAAAAAGAGCACCATGTCGTGGTGGCTGAACTTCAAGAACATCAACCCGAGTGTCTTGACTGACACGGTCAAAAGAAAGGCTTGTGGGTTTATACTGCGTAGATATGGAGGCAGTTGGTTGAAGGAGAAGCAAATCAACCTCGACCAACTGACTTTCGATCTCTACAACGGACTTGCCATCTTCAAAGACTTCGAACTTGACGTCGTAGTAAGTCACAGTGTCTTCTTCCCGCCACTTTCCTTACACTTCTACCACTGAAATAATTAATTATTGGCTGTTATGACGCATAATAGACAAGTGTTCAAAATGAGAAGGGTGGTATTTTTATCGGGGTTTTACTGTTTCCATGGAAAAAAACTCATAAAAAATTGTTCAATTTCAACTAAAATTTACAAAATTTCATTCTAATTAATTTTTTTTTATAACTCAAAAATTTTTCCTCAAATCTTCATTTGTAATTTTCAAATATTTTCAATCCAAAAAATCTCTCAAAGGTAAAAATTTGTGAATTTTCAAACACACACAAAAGGTACTAAAACCGCACTAAATAAACCACACCAGAACCTCAATGAGTTACTGGACGAGCACAGCATTCCACTGGAGGTGGCAGATTGTTACATAGGTTCCATAAGTGCAGTGGTGCCTTGGTCATCCATCTTCAGTGACAACTCGGTGCTCGATGTGAGCAACCTGGAACTCACCATCAAGTACAAACCACGCACTGAAACACACAGTCAGTGGATGGTGTATTTGTGGTGTATCTGGGGTTGTACTGGTGGTGTATGCAGGGGTGTATTGGGTGGTATCATTTCTATCTCAACAAACAAACAAACCAAACCACAACAATACCAAACCTCATCCACACAACTTATCTCTACTCACATCCCTATCAAATGGCACTACCTCCTTACCAACAAATCATCACAACCATAAAAAACTAGCACTCCATTGTCACCACCACCACTACCACCACCACCACCACCACCACCACTATCACCACCACCACCACTACCACCACCACCACCATTACAGCCACCACCACTATTAACACCACCACCACCACTATTACCACCACCACCACCACTATTACCACCACCACTATCACCACCACCACCACCACAGCTTCCCTCTTCGACTCCATCATGTTCAACAGCATGACATCCAGCATGAAGTTGGCAGAGGAGTGTCTGAAGAAGGAACACCCTTCCAACAACACCCTCAACCCCTCCGACCCTTCCTTCGAAGGCCTTCATGACCTTGCTTGCGCCATTGAAGCCAGTTCGAGAACTCTTTCTTTTAAATTAAAAATAGATTAATTTTTATTCTTAATAATTACTTAATTATTTCTACTATGACACCACACCACACCACAGTACCACACCACACCACAATACCACACCACAGTACCACACCACACCACAATACCACACCACAGTACCACACCACACCACAATACCACACCACAATACCAAACCACAATACCACACCACAGTACCACACCACAGTACCACACCACACCACAATACCACACCACAGTACCACACCACACCCCAATACCACACCACAATACCACACCACAGTACCACACCACACCCCAATACCACACCACACCAAACCACACCAGTTTTTGTGAAAGTAAAAGTGAACTTAACTGACGTGATAGTGTCATTCGAACACGTTGAAAAGAACACCAACAACAAGATCCTCTTTGAACTCAGGATTGCCAGGTTGGCTACTTGGGCTGGCTGCTAGGGCTAGCTGCTAGGGCTGGCTGCTAGGGCTAGCTGCTAGGGCTGGTTGCTAGGGCTGGCTGCTAGAGAGTTGGTCACTAGGAAGGGTGGTTACTAAGGAATGGTTGCTGTGAGTGGCTGCTATGGGTGGCTGCTAGAAGGGTCTGACTGCTAGAACAATGGTCTTTTTTCAACTCTGCGACTATTGTTATTAACGCACAGGGGTGGTGTAATTCTAGGCGATGGTTGTAGGGCTAAGATGCATATTTCATTAAGAATAAACCGTTCTGATTTTATCAATTTATTTATCAAAGTTGTTATAAAAATTAAATAAAAATTAAATATAAAAAATTAAAAATCAAATAAAATATACTCAAAGTTTAAAAATTTGAGAAAAATATAAAATTAAAACTTTACATTGCAGAGTTGAGTACTTTGACGACGAAGCGGCGGAAGATGCAGACGAATTCGAGAGCGGAATTGAGGAGAGGAAGAAGGAGCGGAAGAAGAACGGCAAAAAAACAAAAATAGATCAAGAAAAAGGGGGAAAGATGGATGAGAGAGGGGGGGAGAAAGTGTGTGAGCTGTCGAATGTGAGGGTGAAGAACGTGGTGCTGTTTGGAGTGAGTCTGTACATGAATGTGGTGCAGCGGAACAGGCCTGGAGTACCGAGGCAGGCAACCGAAGGTGGTGGATTCCACTTTTCATCGTGCTTTTGAGTAGTTATTTGCTGAAGTTTTTTTGTTTTTGTTGATAGATCGGGTTATTTTTAATTTTTGTGAGTTTCAAAATGGTTCCAGTTGTTGTCGTTTGACTCCGCTCCACTCACTTCACCTTACCCCGCTCCATCTCCACCCTATTTTGTTCACCCAGCCATCCACTCACAAATTCGTCCACTCTAAAATCCACCCATTGTTTAATCCTCAAATCCACCCACTCACCCAACTCAACTCATCCATCTCAAATCCACCACCCACTCATCCAACTCCACTCACCCACCTCAAATCCACCCACCCACTCATACCCAACTCAACTCACCCATCCCCAAATCCACTCATTCTCCCACCCAAACCCACCCAGACAACGAGTCGAGCTTCGAGAAGTACGTGATGGTGATGTCGATGAGGGGAGAGCAGGAGTTGAGGGTGAAAATGACTAGACCCGATGCTGCATCCTCCTTCGCTGATGTTGGTGGATGGGGAAGGATCGATGGAATTGGATGAAAAGGATGGAGATGAGTGGAGTAGGATGGGGAGGATGGATGGGTTTAGGTGAAAAAGATGGGGATAGATGGGATTGGATGGGAGAGGATCGAGATGGAGGGGGGGGGGGGCTGGATGGATGGGTGGACTGGAGAGAATGGGGAAATGGTGAAATGAAGAGAGAAGTGAGGTGAAGAGAGAAATGGAAAGAAAAAGAGGTGGAAGGAGGAAGAGAAGGGTAGTGCGTGGGGAGGTGTTTAAGTGAGGTTTGATTTTTTTTTAAATTGAAAGATGTCGCAAAAAAACGTATTGTTCGACCACCATACTTCAATCCTTCTACTCTATCACCTCTTACCTTCTTGCTTATTTCTCTACCCTTCAACTCATCCATCCCACCCACCTCAACCATCCACCCTTCCAACTCGTAACATCCAAGTCATCCAGCCCTCCATCTCACCCATCCCAACCATCCACCCTTTCACTCATCTATAACATCCATCCTATCCATGCCACCTCTTCCACCCATGCAAAACACCCCTCCCACCACAACCACCCCTTCACACACCCTTTACCCCCCCCCCCCACCCCCTCAGATGGGGATCGACACTCACCTAGTGGGGGTCAATGTCCTTTTAAGTCCCTTCATCTTCCACCAACTCCACGCCATCCTCTCCGACATCCTGACTGGTGCGTGCTCGATGGAGTGGAACAATAATAATAACAACAACAACAACAACAAAAACAACAACAACAAGAATAATAATAGGATTAATAATAATAATAATAATAATAATAATAATAATAATAATAATAATAATAATAATAATAATACGATCACTACTGCCTTTAATAATAATACGATCACTACTGCCTTTAATAATAATACTATTACTACTGCCTTTAATAATAATACTATTACTACTAGCGATACTGATACTACTATTAATATTAAATTCTTAAATAATTATATATTATTATTAATAATAGTAATGTATATAAAATAATAAATTATAAAAAAATTATTAATATTTTTCATATATTTTTGTTTTGTATTGTATTTTTTATATTGTATCGAATCGAATTGCATCGTATTGTATTGTATTTTATTGTATGGCTCACACACACCACACCACACCACGTGGCCGCAGGCTCAAGTGGTGGTGGAAAAGAAGAAGAGGATGAAAAAGGGGGAGGGGGGAAGGGGAGGAAAAAGGTGAAGATGATGTGTTCGGATGACTTCAAGACCATCACCATGGAAACTGGAGGAGTTGGAGTTCAGGGGAGTGGAAAACAAACGTTTGGTGGGTGGTGGTGGTGGTGATGGTGGTGGTGGTGGTGGTGGCGGTGGTGGTGGTGGTGGTGGTGGTGGTGGTGGTGGTGGTGATGGTGGGTGTGGTTTTGATGATGTTGGTGTTTGGGGTGATGTTGGGGGTGGGGGAGGAGGGTGGATTCGCGGTTTTAGTTCTTTGTTCATTTTTTCTTTTTGTTTTCAGCTGCATTTTTGTTTCAAGTTAAATTTATTCTCATATCTACTTTAAACTTCACCTCACAAACCCCGCCTACCAAGCTCGTCGTCCAATCAAAACTCACCAAACTAAATCAAATCCTCTAGCGCGTGACTTTGATGATGATGACGACGACGACGAGGTGTACCAGTCATCGACCAATCATGTATCGTCACGTCATCACGTTCTCTCAAGAGGCGATGGTATTGGTCGGATGGAGAATTCAGGTTTTGAAAGCATGTTGTCGAGTGTGTGTAGTCGCGACTCACAACAACCCAGAAATTTTGTAACAGGTGACCGGTTGTTGTTGTTGATGTTGTTGTTGATGTTGTTGTTGACGTTGTTGATGTTGTTGTTAAGGTTGTTGCTCTTGTTGATGTAGACTACAACACACCACCACCACCACAGAGAAGCCCGCCACAGAACACAAGGGCACCACCAGGGTGCTTGGTCGCATCTCCTTCGTGTCTGTGGTCCTTCTGCACCAAGACCCCTGCGACAACAACGACAATATCAATAACACCAACAACAACACTTCCAGCAACAAAAAACCACCACCGGCATTTCGCGCCAAATTGGACGCTTTTCAGACGGTGTCACGTGACTTCTTCGAACGCAGCGAGGCATTGACGTGGACAGGCGTTGAGGCCCTCGCAGACATGAAGCGCTTGAGGAGCTCCATCTCTTCCATCGTCAACGACAACCACTTCTGGTGGGTGGGAATGGGGGTTTGGGTGAGGATGGGAGGTTGGGTGAGGATGGGGGGTTGGGTGAGGATGGGGGGTTGGGTGAGGATGGGGGGTTGGGTGAGGATGGGGGTTGGGTGGGGATGGGGGTTTGATGAGGATGGGGGGTTGGGTGAGGATGGGGGTTGGTGAGGATGGGGGTTGGTGAGGATGGGGGTTGGGTGAGGATGGGGGGTTGGGTGAAGATGGGGGGTTGGGTAGGGATGAGGGTTGGGTAAGGAAGGGGGTTGGGTGGGGATGGGGGGTCGGGTGAGGATGGGGAGTTGGGTGGGGATGGGGGGTCGGGTAGGAATTGGGGTTGGGTGAGGATGGAGGGTTGGTGAGGATGGGGGGTTGGGTGAGGATGGGGGGTTGGGTGAGGACGGGGGTTGGGTGAGGATGGGGGGTTGGTGAGGATGGGGGTTGGGTATGGAAGGGGGTTGGTGAAAATGGGGGGTTGGGTGGGGATGGGGGGTCGGGTGGGGATGGGGGGTTGGGTGGGGATGGGGGTTGGGTGAGGATGGGGGGTTGTTGAGGATGGGGGTTGGGTGGGGATTGAGGGTTGGGTGAGGATGGGGGGTTGGGTGGGGATGGGGTAAATGAAGGTTTGAGTGGGAAATCTATAGGCGAATAAGGGTTTGGTGGTGAAAGGATTGGAAGTGATATGTGGTGATATGGGGATATTAGGGTGAAATTTTGTGGGTTTGTGGACTTTGTGGGTTTGTGGAAGCTAAGAAGGGAGGTTGTAGATGTGGTGTTGTGACTTTTGTATTATGGATGAGACGTTGTGAATGAAGATACTGATAATATCAATAATGATAATGATGACATCATCACCACCACTTCACAGCTTCTTGAACAGGCTGGTGAACCTGGAGGTGGAGGGGAGGGGCAGGCTGAGCACCAGGGTGTCCGTGTCTCTGGGCCTGTTGCACTTTGTTGAGGCAACATTCCCGCAACAACATCAAAAACAACATCAACAACAACAACATCAACAGCAACAACAACATCAGCAACAACAACAACATCAGCAACAGCAACATCAAACTCAACACCAAAAAACGTCTTCTTCCTTTTATTTTTCTTTTGATTCTCAACAAAACAATACCACCGAAAATAAAGCCAATGTCGAAAACAAAAAAGATAGCGACAACAACAACAAAATCAATACAAACAACAACAAACGTAACAACAAAAATAACAATAACAACAACATAACTATAAACAAAAAGTTACCCAAGGTCAAAGTGGATTACTGCAAGGTGATTTCCGAACATTTTCCAACATTTCCCAACATTTTCCAACATTTCCCAACATTTTCCAACATTTTCCAACATTTTCCAACATTCACCAACATTTCCCAACATTTCGCAACATTTCGCAACATTTCCAATATTTTCCAACATTCTTCAACATTTCGCAACATTTTCCAACATTTCGCAACATTCTCCAACATTCATCAGTTGTTTTCCTTTCCTCCTCTTTACGAATCTCTTCTCTCAACTTACTTCACTATCTCTCTTTTCCACTTCCTTCCTTCACCTTCTCTCTTCCATCCGCAGTTGTTGGTCTTCGAAGATTCTTCTCCCATGGAACACTGTGGAATGTTCCGGAGTCTGACCCTCACCAGCAGTCCAGCTCTGCGTCTCAGCATCACCCACCACCACATGAAGCACAATGTACGTGATAAGCATTATCGCCAACTTCCACATCTGATGTTTCAATTATCTTATCACACCTCCACGCCACATTATCGCCACATCACACAAACACACACACACACACACACACACACACACACACACACACACACACACACACACACACACACACACACACACACACACACACACACAAACACACACACACACCACAGGGCTTCAATGCAGGTACTTCCATCTCTTTGAAACTCCAGGCCTGCTCTTCAGAACTTGATCTCACCATCATCAACCGCCTCATCAACATCCTCCAACCCCAAAACCCCTCACCTCCTTCCTCACGTCCCCCACCCCCCGCCCAACCCATCTATAACCGATTCACCTATGGATCTTCTGTTAGTGATTTGTGTGTGTGTGTTTGTTTTTTTATGTATGTGTTTAGATAGGTGGATGGATGTATGTATAAATGTTTGTGTGTGTGTGTGTGTGTGTGTGTGTGTGTGTGTGTGTGTGTGTGTGTGTGTGTGTGTGTGTGTGTGTGTGTGTGTATGTATGTATGTATGTATGTATGTATGTATGTACGTAGGTACGTATGTATTTATGTATGTATGTATGTATGTATCACTACCACAACACCACAGCTGACCAGTCACAATTCCATGGTGGACTCATTCATTGACCAATCACCGTTCGAAACCTTCAAAACGCAGCTATTTATAGAAAAGTGGACATTATACCTGAGGTAATGATAATGATGATGATGATGATGATGATGATGATGATGATGATGATGATGATGATGATGATGATGATGATGATGATGATGATGATGATGATGATGATGATGATGATGATGATGATGATGATGATGATGATGATGATGATGATGATGATGATGATGATGATGAGAAGGAAGAAGTGGAGGAGGACGATGATGGTGATGAAAACAATAAGTGGTGGAGACAACCACCTCTTTCCAACATTAATCAAAATCCAGCTCCCACCACAACACCATAAAACACAAAACTCCAACAACAAACCCATCACACCACCAAACAAACCTCACAACAACTCCACAAAAACCCCACAACAACCTCCCAACAACCTCACAACAACCCCACAACAACCTCCCAACAGCCTCACAACAACCTCACAAGCACACAAAAACCTCACAACAACTCCACAACAACCTCACAACAACTCCATAACAACCTCACAACAACCCCACAACAACCTCCCAACAACCCCACAACAACCTCCCAACAACTTCACAACAACCTCACAACAACCTCCCAACAACTTCACAACAACCTCCCAACAACCTCACAACAACCTCAAAACAACCCCACAACAACCTCACAACAACCTCACAACAACCTCACAACAACTTCACAACAACCTCACAACAACCTCCCAACAACCTCCCAACAACCTCACAACAACCTCCCAACAACCTCACAACAACCTCCCAACAACCTCACAACAACCTCCCAACAACCTCACAACAACCCCACAACAACCTCACAACAACCTCACAACAACCTCACAACAACTTCACAACAACCTCACAACAACCTCCCAACAACCTCACAACAACCTCCCAACAACCTCACAACAACCTCCCAACAACCTCACAACAACCTCAAAACAACCCCACAACAACCTCACAACAACCTCACAACAACCTCATAACAACTTTACAACAACCTCACAACAACCTCACAACAAATTTACAACAACCTCCCAACAACCCCACAACAACCTCACAACAACCTCATAACAACTTTACAACAACTTCACAACAACCCCACAACAACCTCACAAGCACACAACAACTTCACAACAACCCAACAACAACCTCACAACAACCCCACAACAACCTCACAACAACCTCATAACAACTTCACAACAACCTCACAACAAATTCACAACAACCTCACAACAACCCCACAACAAATTCACAACAACCCCACAACAAATTCACAACAACCCCACAACAACCTCACAACAACCTCATAACAACCTCACAACAACCTCACAACAAATTCACAACAACCCCACAACAAATTCACAACACCCCCACAGCAACCTCACAACAACCTTGCAACAACCAAACAAACTCCCAAACAACAACCATCGCAACAATGAAAAATCCTCCAACAACAACAACAACAACAACCACCACCACACTTCTACTAAACAACCCCTCCTGACAACAACAACAACAACAACCACCACCACACTTCTACTAAACAACCCCTCCTGACAACAACAACAACAACAACAACAACCACCACCGCAGATTCCCCAAGCTTGACATGAGGGAGGGCGTGAGCAGACGACAGCTGCAGCGGCGACTGCACCGAGAGGCGGTGTCGGTGGCGGTCAAGTCGTTTGACCTCGAGTTCTCCTTTAAGCCAGCCCCCGCAGACGCTTGCGTCCTCCAGGCGGTCCTTCTCAAGTTCATCTCCGCCAGCGTCAACCTCCATAACTTTGACTGTGGTGTTGGTGGTGGTGGTGGCGGTGGTGGTGGTGGTGGTGGTGGTGGTGGTGGTGGTGGTGGTGGTGGTGGTGGTGGTGGTGGTGGTGGTGGTGGTGGTGGTGCAGATCCCAATGAAATGAAGAAAGGACCGGATGGAAAATCAACTGTTGGTGAAATTGATGTTGATGACGGAGAAGATGAAGAGGAGGAGGATGAAGAAGAAGAAGAGGACAACTTTCGTTTCATCAACATCGGAAGTGAAGGATCGGCACAGGATCAAGCTCTGGGCTTCGGATGGCCTCTGTGCGTTCTTCCGTCCCTTCTTCCATCCCTCCTTTCTTTTATTCTTCCATCCTTCCATCCCTTTTTCCACTCCTTCTTCCATCCTTCCATCCCTTTTTTCTTCCATCCCTCCATCCCTCCTTCCATTCTTTCTTCCATCCTTCCACCCCTTCTTTTATTCTTCCATCCTTCCATCCCTTCTTCCATCCCTTCTTCCATCCCTTCTTCCATCCCTTCCTCCATCCCTTCCTCCATCCCTTCTTCCATCCCTTCTTCCATCTCTTCTTCCATCCCTTCTTTCATTCATTCTTTCATTTTCTTTCATTCATTCTTTCATTTTTTTTCATTCATTCTTTCATCCATAATTCCATCCATTTCCCCACTGATCTTTCCATCCATCCCTCCACCCACCTACTTTCCACCTCCAACCCCCCCCCCCCCCCCTCCCCTCCACCACCCATCCAGCTTAAGAGTCCGCATAAACGAGGATCGGAGTGTGTTGGACGTGATGAGGACGACGAAGACGACGATGATGAGCGACTCAATGGTACAACAGGGCATCTCGAAGCTGCTGAGGAGCAACCTACCTTTCTCCAACAGGAAGGTCATGTACGACAACGAAGAGGTAGCCGCTGGGCACCGTTGGCTGCTCCGTTGTTTGATTCGTTAATTGTTCCGTTTGTTTGCTTTGTGGATTGGTGTGGTTGTTTGATTTCTTAATTGATATTAATTTGTCCTTTCGAGTTATTGGCTTATAAGTCCTATTAGTTGACTCGTTAATTGGTCTGTTAATTAATCTGTCAATTAATTCGTTAATTCAGAGGCTAATTAAGTTATTAGGTTTTTAGCTTAATGCTCAGTGAATTTTTGATCATCACACAAGGTTGTGAAGGCAGGAGACAGGAAGGAAACAGCAGAGTTTCACGATTCAGAAGCGCTTAATTCGAGGTTTTATTGTTATTTTGTTTTTTTTAATCATCACACCACGTCACCACATCACTATCACTTCCACCTCATTATCACCATATCATCACTACATTATATATGACACATCATCATCACCACATCATCATCACCCATCATCATCATCATCCTCATCATCACCATCATCATCATCATCATCATCATCATCATCATCATCATCATCATCATCATCATCATCATCATCACCACATCATCATCATCATCATCATCATCATCATCATCATCATCATCATCATCATCATCATCATCATCATCATCATCATCATCATCATCATCACCACATCATCATCATCATCATCATCATCATCATCATCATCATCATCATCATCATCATCATCATCATCATCATCATCATCATCATCATCATCACCACATCATCATCATCATCATCATCATCATCATCATCATCATCATCATCATCATCATCATCATCATCATCATCACCACACTCAACCTCCCCACAAGACTCAGCTTCTCTCTCAACCTGCCTTCTCTCACCATGGTCATCCCTCACAAGAAGGCCCTTGAACTCCTCTATAACAGGTCTCTGAGGGGGGGGAAGGGAATGAGGGGAGGAGAGGGGAGGAGAGGGGAGGAATGAGGGGAGGAATGAGGGGAGGAGAGGGGAGGAATGAGGGGAGGAGAGGGGAGGAGAGGGGAGGAATGAGGGGAGGAGAGGGGAGGAATGAGGGGAGGAGAGGGGAGGAGAGGGGAGGAATGAGGGTAGGGATGAGAAGATGAATGAAGGAAAAGGAAGGGAAAGGAAGAGGAAGGGGAGAGAAATGGGAGGGTGGAAAGGGAGAAGAAAAGAGAGAAGAAGGAAGGAGGAGAAGCAGTGAGATTGGCAGATCTTCTAGCGAATTATTTTTTATTCAAAATAGTTTCATAGCATAAATTTTTTCTAGTAAACATTTGTCATAAAGATCATTTTTTTTGGTGTAAATTTTTTCATAGCCAATTTTTCTTCAATTTCAATTTTTTTTAAATCAAAATGATTTGAAAAAAATAATAGTTTAATTTTTTTCAATTTAGTTGTTTATCAAAATTAAACACACACACACACACACACACACACACACACACACACACACACACACACACACACACACACACACACACACACACACACACACACACACACACACACACACAGATTTCTAGCAGACCTGGCTCTTTGGGAGCCACCAGAGCTGTTGGAAGTGACGTCACACCGTCCTTCCATGCCTCCCTCCATCCTCAAACAGCACATCTACCCCCTCAACTGGTCCTTCAAGCCATTCCCTTCCTCTTCACCATTCCCCAAGAGTATGCCACCTTCCCCTTGTGACTCTTCTCTTTTACTTTTTAATTTTTATTAGTAGTTTTTTTATATTTTTTATAGTAGTTTTTTATATATTTTTTATAGTAGTTTTTTTAATTTTTTTGTTTTTCTAGTAGTTTCTTTAATTTTTTTTTCTTTTTAATAATTATTTTTATTTTTTCTTTTTTAAATAGTTTTTTTATGTGTGTTTAATATATATTTTGTTTGTTATATGACGTGTCTTGTTCAAAAATTCATTATCCTAATTATCATTTTCTTTTTTATCTTTTCCTATCATATCCTTTTTCTTTTTTTTCCTTTTCACACACAACCACCATCAACACTACCTTCAAGTCGAAGACGAAGATGACGACGATGACGACGATGACGACGACGACGACGACGACGACGATGAGGAGATGGGGGAGGGGGTGAGGAAGGAAGGTGGTCAGAACAAGCTCAATGTGATCCTCAATGTGGCCAGGCTGCGACTGATCATCAACTTGCCTGTCGGTTGCCCACTTTCATAAATAAACAATTCAATATTTTAACATTTAAATCCCAAATAATTCGGTATTTGAATGATTAAATCGATATTTACACCTTTAAATAGTTAAAGGAGTGAAATTGTTTATTGATTATTTTTCTTTACATAAATCCACTTTTTATTTCCCTCTTGATTACCCAATTCACAAGTTATTTTGTCTTCTAATTAAATTTTTTTTCATCTTCCTCTTATTTTTTCCATTTTCATTCACCCTCACCTTCTTCCCCCCACCCACTTTCCCTCCACCCACCCACCTTCCCTCCACTCACCCACTTTCCCCACACCCACCCACCTTCAGAACAAGGGCTCCAGTGAGGTAGGTCTGCAAGGCCTCTTCATTTCCTTCATCCACGCCTTCCATACCGCTCCCAACATCCAGTACCTCTGTGCACATGTGCACAAGGCACAACTGGCCTACTCTGGTGCCCATTGCTGTGTTGTTGTTGTTGTTGTTGTTGGGGCTTTGTTGCTGGGAATATTGTTTTGTTGTTGTTGTGGTTGGGGTTCTGTTGTGGTTTTTTTGTTTTGGTTGTTTTGGTTGGTGTGGTTGTTGTGGTTGGTGTGGTTGTTGAGGTTGGTGTGGTTGTTGAGGTTGGTGGGGTTGCTGAGGTTGGTGTGGTTGTTGAGGTTGGTGTGGTTGTTGAGGTTGGTGTGGTTGTTGTGGTTGTTGTGGTTGGTGTGGTTGGTGTGGTTGTTGAGGTTGGTGTGGTTGTTGTGGTTGGTGTGGTTGTTGAGGTTGGTGTGGTTGTTGAGGTTGGTGTGGTTGTTGAGGTTGGTGTAGCTGTTGAGGTTGGTGTGGTTGTTGAGGTTGGTGTGGTTGTTGAGGTTGGTGTAGCTGTTGAGGTTGGTGTGGTTGTTGTGGTTGTTGAGGTTGTTGTGGTTGGTGTGGTTGTTGAGCTTGGTGTGGTTGTTGAGGTTGTTGTGGTTGTTGTGGTTGTTGAGGTTGTTGTGGTTGTTGTGGTTGTTGAGGTTGGTGTGGTTGTTGAGGTTGGTGTGGTTGTTGTGGTTGGTGTGGTTGTTGAGGTTGGTGTGCTTGAGAAGCATTCAAAGTTATCTTCATTTCTATTCATTTCCATTCATTTATCCATTCATCTCCATTCATCCCCACCTATCCATCCATCTTCATTTATTTTAATCCATCTATTCATTTTTATCCATTCATCTCCTTCCATCCATCTTCATCCATCCATCTTCATCCATTCATCCTCATCCACCCAACCTCATCCACTCATCCTCACACAGACAAAAACCACAACGACCCTCTCAATTCGCCTGGAACATCTCCAGCGGGAGAGGATGGGGTGGGGGATTTTGGAGGGATGAAGGATGGGGGGATGGGTGGGTGGACTGTGGTGGAGACGAAGAGGGTGATGGGTGGGGATGAAGAGGACGACAACAACGAAGATGATGACACTTTGTCACTCACCGTTAAAATCTCCACCGATGACTACCAGCAATTCATTGTGAGTCGATGCCGACGTGGTGGCAGGTGTAACAATACAAATATAAAAGTGTACAACAATACAATACAAGTTTTAAAGTGTACAACAATACAATACAAGTATTAAAGTTTCATACAATACAATACAAGTATCAAAATTATCATAGGGCATTAACCTCATAGAGATTTGAGGCCACACGAGGTTTAAGGGGTTGATACTGCTGCTGTACTAGTTCTAATACTCTTTTCGTTACTACTACTACTACTATTACTACTACTACTACTACTACTACTACTACTACTACTACTACTACTACTACTACTACTACTATTACTACTACTACCACTACTACTACTACTACTACTACTACTATTACTACTACTACCACTACTACTACTACTACTACTACTATTACTACTATTACTACTACTACTACTACTACTGCTACTACTACTACTACTACTACTACTACTACTACTACTACTACTACTACTACTACTACTACTACTACTACTACTACTACTACTACTACTACTACTACTACTACGACTACTACTACTACTACTACTACTACTACTACTACTACTACTACTACTACTACTACTACTACTACTACTACCACTACTACTACTACTACTACTACTACTACTACTACTACTACTACTACTAATAATAATAATAATAATATTAAAAAAATATTAAATACAGTAGTGATGATAGTATAGCAATGTTTGCTTCTGCAGCAGTATAAGGTGGCGGTGTCGATGAACAGCCTCCTGTTCCACTTCAACAAACACTCCATCCTCTGCCTCTCACAGGTCCTCATCACCGCCACCAACCGCCACTATCACCACCACTCGCCACCAACCACCACTATCACCACCACTCGCCACCAACCGCCACTATCACCATCACTCACCACCACTCGCCACCAATCGCCACCCACGACGTACACTAGCCATCAGTTCCATCATTTTCTACCTACCACCATCATTATTTTCGGAAGCCATATCATCATTTCAACCACTGTAACCCCAATTATTTTGTTCCAACCAGCCAGAAATCACCAAATGTCTTTCACTAACACAACCACCACCCTACAAGTACCATCTCAACTACCACAACAACAACCACAACAACAACAACCACAACAATCACCACCATTACAACCACCAAAATCATTACCACCACAACCACCACCATCACCACCACCACAACCACCACCATTACAACCACCACAATCACCACCATTACAACCACCACATTCACCACAACGACAATCACAACCACCACCACCACTAACACCACCATCACCACCACCACCACCACCACCACCACAGCTGGCAGACACGTTCACGCTAGTTGACTACGACATTCCGGGCTACAAACTGCCACAGACCATCACCGAACTGCACGTGCAGTTTTATAACTCGTGTCTTTTCTACAGAGACCACGAATATACCGGTGGTAGTGGTGGCTGTGGCGGTGGTGGCAAGGGTGGTGTCGGTGGTAGAGGTGGCCGAAGTAAATGCAGCGGCTGTGGTAGTGGTGGTAAAAAAAGCTGTGGTGGTAGTGGATGTAAGAGGAGGAGTGGCGGTGTGAAGTTCAAATCGAGTTCGAAGGAGAGGGGTGGTGGTGGTGTGGTGGCTATGGGAAAGGATGGTGGTGGTAATGGTGGTGATGGTGGCGGTGATGTGGTGGCAATGAGGAAGGATGGGGTGATGTTCAAGAAAGCTCTCGGTAGAGACAGATCCACATCTGAATCACCATTGAGGAGCGGTGGTAGTGGTGGTGGTGGTGGTGGTGGTGGTGGTGGTGGTGGTGGTGGTGGTGGCGGTAAAGTTGGCCAAAATATAAGTGGCAGCAGCGTCAAAACTAATCTTATGGAGAGTATTAATGACATTTTAAACGGCGATAGTTGTGGTGGTGGTAGTATTGGCGGTATTGGTGGTGGCAGTGGTAGTAGCGGTAATAGCAGTGGCGGTAGTGGCGGTGGTGGCAATGGTGGCGGTGGTGGTGGCGGTGGTGGTGGTGGTGGTGGCGATGGTGGTGGTGGTGGTTGTTCCTACAGCCTCTTGTTGTTCTCGGAGGCGGTGAGCATCAGTAGCAACATAGTGCCCGACTCCGCCGCTTCCAGGATCAAGTGGGTGAAGGAGGGGAAGGGAGGGGGGGAAAAGGGGGAGGGGAGGGGGAGAAGGAATGAAGAAAAGGAGGAGGAGAAAGGGGTAATGAAGAATTTTAGAAGATAAAGAAACATTTCAGTTTAATCTAATCAGGACATTTTTAGCGCGCCTTTTAGCACTGCTCAAATCCTTCAGACCCACCTAAGAAATCCTCCCCTATCAACCGAATCTTTTCCACACTTAACTCCTCCCACATTCTCCTCTACTTCCACAGGTTCCTGATAGAAGACACAGGCATGTTCGTGAGTGACAGGCCTGACTCTTCCTACATTGACCTTATGCAGGGTGTGTTCATGTGTGTTTGTGTGTGTGTGTTTGTGTTTGTGTGTGTGTGTGTGTGTGTTTGTGTGTGTGTGTGTGTGTGTGTGTGTGTGTGTGTGTGTGTGTGTGTGTGTGTGTGTGTGTGTGTGTGTGTGTGTGTGTGTGTGTGTGTGTGTGTGTGTGCACGCATGTAATAACTCAACAACAACAATAACCACAATAACCATGATAACAACAACCACTACAGCCTATGTATGTGTAGTGGATCTGCAAGTGTTTGACCTGGAGTGGAGGCAGTTTGTGCTACCGGTCATTAGTGATGTGTTATTTTTATTAAAAATCCTTTTTAAAATTGTTATTAAATTTTCAATTGTGATCAAATCACGGCAAGTGGGATAGTCAAACTATAATTCAGAAGAGTTTATGGGAATAATTTGGAGCATTCATGCATCGTTAACTTGAACTGGATTTTACCTATAAGAACAACCTTTTTTGTCACTCCTCCATCACTCCTCCATCACTCTTCCATCATTCCTCCATCACTCCTCCATCATTCCTCCATCACTCCTCCATCACTCCTCCATCATTCTTCCATCACTCCTCCATCATTCCTCCATCACTCCTCCATCATTCCTCCATCATTCCTCCATCATTCCTCCATCACTCCTCCATCACTCCTCCATCATTCCTCCATCACTCCTCCATCGTTCCTTCATCATTCCTTCATCACTCCTCCATCACTTCTCCATCACTCCTCCATCACTCCTCCATCACTCCTCCATCACTCCTCCATCACTCCTCCACCACTCCTCCATCACTCCTCCATCACTCCTCCATCACTCTTTCATCATTCCTCCATCACTCCTCCATCACTCTTCCATCATTCCTCCATCACTCCTCCATCACTCCTCCATCACTCCTCCATCATTCCTTTATCACTCCTCCATCACTCCTCCATCACTCCTCCATCAGTCCTCCATCACTCCTCCATCACTCCTCTATCACTCCTCCATCACTCCTCCATCACTTCTCCATCACTCCTCCATCACTCCTCCATCACTCTTTCATCACTTTCCATCACCCATCAATCACCATTCAATTCACCAACCCAATCACTCACGTTCCAGAAAATTACACCGGAAATGGAAGCCAAGTTTGGTGCGTCATCCACCAGCCAATCACGGAGCAGCAAAAAAGTCGCAGCTGTGCCAATCACGCCCCTTTCCCAAACCACGCCCACTCTGCCACAGCCAACCAGAAACGAGTGTGGGTTGGAGATTAGAGGGACCTTAAGTAAGTTGAACGTCAAGACGTGTTCTGATTCGCTGGTTGCCATGGCACACGCTGTCACGTGCATGGCTGCTGTGGTCGAGGGGGATGGGGGTGGAGTGGATGAGGATGGGTTAGGGGTGGATGAAGCTGTTGGTGATTCAGATGCTAAAAATAGTCTGAAAAGAGACGAAATAATCAGCTCAAATATCAGCAATAGTAGTAATAATAATAATAATAATAATAATAATAATAATAATAATAATAATAATAATAATAATAATAATAATAATAATAATAATAATAATAATAATAATACAATAACCAAAAACGATGATAATAATAAAATCATTGAAGAGTTGAGTGATAATAAAAAAAGCGAAGACAACGATGACAAAGTTAATAATGGTGGAGGAGGGAGTGACGATGAAGACGATGACGACGATGATGATGACGGCAACGAAGAAGAAGAAGAAGAAGACGATGATGATGATGATAGTAACAGTTCAGTCAAACTCATGACTACCAGCAGCACCAGCAGTGTTATCACTGTCGCTTCTAACAGGGGAAAAGCAGCAACACAGAGTGCTCACATCAACAACGCCAACAACGAAATTAACAACAACAACAACATTTTTGCATCCAACAACAACATCAACAATAACGACAAAAACAATATTACATCCAAAAACAACATCAACAATAACAACAACAATATTACATCTAACAACAACATCAACAACAACAACATCAACAACAACAACATCAACAACAACAACAGCAACAACATTACATCTAACAACAAAATCAATAGCAATAAAAACAATGTTAAAAACAGCAAAAACAACATTACAACCACCAGTAACAACACTGCAACAAGCAACATTATCACCAAAAGTGGCATCGAGAACTTAAACATTGATAACTTCATTGACGTCAGTAGTAACAGTAACCTCAATAACAGAACTAGCAACAGAAATAACCGGAACAACAACAACAAAAACAACAACACCAGCAGCAACAACAGAAGCAGCAACAGCAGCAACAACAGAAGCAGCAGCAGCAGCAATAGAAGACACATATCAACACCAGACGACTTACCCATCAAAGAGCAGTCTGAAAAAACTTCTCATCAAACCCTCTCCAACCCTGTCAACAACAAAAACAACAACATAAACAACAAAATAAACAACAACAACAACATAAACAACAATACTCATCCGTCGAAAACTATAAACCAACACAAGAAAAACTCGGACGATACTACGAGTGTAAAATGCCAACGAACAAACAACTTGAACAACAACAACAACAACAACAACAACAACAACAACAACAACAACAAAAACAACAACAATTTCAGTAACCCCAGTAAAAGCATAAACACCCCAAAAAACAACAGCACCAAAAACATCGCCAAAAACAACGCCAACAAAAGTAACAGCAACACAATCCGATTGATGCAGGGTAGTTTGTACGGCACAAAGGAGGTGGATTGTTGCAAGTTGTTGCAGGACGCCATGCTAGAGGAGGATGGTGGGTGGGTGGTGAAAGAGGATGGTGGGTGGGTAAATGGGTGGTGGAGGATGGTGGGTGGGTGGTAGTGGAGGATGGTGGGTGGGTGGAGGAGGATGGTGGATGGGTGGAGGAGGATGGTGGATGGGTGGAAGAGGATGGTGGAGGGGTGGAGGAAGAGGAAGCTGGTAAATGGTGTGATGTTTGTTGAAGAATGGGTGGGTGTTGGAAGAAGGTGGGTGGTGTTGGGTGGTAGGTAAATGGGTCGATGTAGTTTGTAAGCTCACTGGTTGTGGACTGCTTTGGAAAAGGTTGGAATGACTAGATGGATGGATAACTAAATGGATGGACGGATGGATGGATGGATGGACGGATGGATGAATAGATGGATGGATGGATAAATGAATGGATGGATGGATGGGTGGATGGATAGATGGATAGATGGATGGATGCATGGATTAGTGAAGGAATGGATGGATGAATGGATGGATGAATGGATGGATGGAAGGATGGTTATATAAATGTTTTGAAGTTAAAATTTGAAAGATGTTCCAACCTTCCAACAGTGCTCGAGACATCACTGTGTTCCAGACTGTCTAGACAGTCAATCCACCAGTCTAGACCACACGCCTCCGCGTCTGCACGTTCCGACACCAAGCAATCGCAACATTCTAGTCAACAACTACGTCAACAACAACAACAACAACAGACTTCACGACAAACCACTTCAAGACAACAACATCAACCTCCTCAACGCCATAACCACCACCAACAACAACATCAACAACAACAAAAACAACAACATCAACAACAACAACAACATCAACAACAACAACAACAGTTCTACCACAAAGCAGGCCATAGAAGGTCCCACATAGATGACAAGCCCGTGTGTTCGGTCTTCAACAACCCCGACATCAGCGACTTTCTCACGCCCACCGAGGAGGTTGACAAGAAGAAGGAGGGGAGGCGGAAGATTGAAGAGGAGGAAGAAGACGATGATGAGGGATGGACTATCATCACTTCTGAAGACCTCAAGAGAGACAGAGTGAGTTGGTGATATTTGTGGTTATTTAAATAAAATGATTATTCATGAGATAACTACTTTTTTATACTCCTCCTGCCAACAATCCTATTATCATTTTACTCTACCAAACACCCTCCACCACACACCTTCAACAACTACCTTCCACCACATCTTTCTATCAAACAATCTCTCAAACATTTCTCTCACCCCCCCCCCCCCACTCTCCACCATCACCACAGACCTACTCAGATAGTGGCAAGTTTGACATGTGTACCACCATTTTGGACGAAAAACCACCCATCCCCACCGACCCCCTCCAACCCCCTCCCCACTTCCCTCCCCCAAAAACCACCATCCGGATGGATGACATATCAGCCGTGTGGTCGATTTATGGTGGTCACGACTTTGACTCATGCAAAACGGTTTTTATATATTTTTATTTTTTATTAAAAAATTTTTTTCTAAATTAAAAATGTATTTTTGTTTTTTTTTCTACACATCCCACTTCTTATCAGCTCCTCTGAAACACCTGACAATATTCCATTTTGTTGCACACCACACCATCCTGTTACAGCACACACCACGTCACACTACGCCACACTACATTCATACCACACTAAATCCAGACCACACTACACCACAATACATCCACACCACACTACATCCACACCACACTAAATCCAGACCACACTACACCACAATACATCCACACCACACCACACCACACCATACCACACTACATCCACACCACACTACAACCACACAACACTACGTCCACACTATACCACACAACATTCACACCACACCACACCATACCACACTACATCCACACCACACCACACCACGCCACACCACACCACTACCACACAACATTACGTCCACACTACACCACACAGCATCCACACTACACTACACCACATTACACTACACAACATCCACACCGTACCACACCATACCACACCACACCACACTATACCACACCACACCACACCACACTACACCACATTACACTACACAACATCCACACCACACCAAAATTCACCAAACCATACCACACCACACCCCATCATCCTAGCCCATCCACCACACGCAACAACCCGGTTTACTGAACACCACATGCAGCAACCTTTTTTATGCCACACCACTCCATTTTTTCCACTTCATCCCATCTCTCTCACACTACACTACACCAACAACATACATCCCACCACCCCAACCCCACTTCAACAACCCGCCCAGAATTCCAGCGAGGTGAAGGACAGAAGGGGGAGGAGGAGGAGGGGGGTAGCGAGGGGATGGAGGGATTCGTGTGGCAGAGGCAGGAACCAGGCTGTGCTCATGCAGCTGGTCCTCAACAAGGTTTTTGCTGTGATGTTGTTGTTGTTGTTGTGTCGTTGTTGTGTTGTTGTTGTTGTTGTTGTTGTTGTTGTTGTTGTGTTGTTGGTGGTGTTGTTGTTGTGTTGTGGTGTTGGTGGTGTTGTTGTGTTGTGGTGTTGGTGGTGTTGTTGTGTTGTGGTGTTGGTGGTGTTGTTGTGTTGTGGTGTTGGTGGTGTTGTGTTGTGGTGTTGGTGGTGTTGTTGTGTTGTGGTGTTGGTGGTGTTTTTGTGTTCGTGGTATTGTTGTGATGTTGTTGTTGTGTTGTGTTCATGTTGTTGCTTTTTTTCAATTTTTTTTGTTTTTGTTAATGTTGGTTCACCCTTCTCATCCCACCCTTCACCATTCCACCCTTTTTCACCCAACCATTTTTTTATTCACCCATTTCTCTACCCCCTTCTCAATCCCCCTCCCCCCCTTCCAGCTTCAGTTTCAGCACCAGGAGTTCAGGGTGGTGGGAGGCAGTGAACAGCGGAGCAGAAGTGTCCTCGTGATCAAGGATCTCCTCCTCAACGACCGCCTCGCCTCCTCGGACTTCAACAAGTTCCTCCACAAACTCGACACCCACCCGTCCTCGCTGCTCCAATCTAACATGGTGGGTGGTGGTTGTGGGTGGTGGTTGTGGGTGGTGGTTGTGGATGGTGGTGGTGGGTGGTGATGGTGGGTGATGGTGGGTGGTGGTGGGGATGGTGGGTGGTGGGGAGGAGTTAGGGTGGTGGGGGGGGAGTTGGGTGGTCAAATACGAAGCGGCAGATGGTGGAAAGGGTTTTCCAAGGAAATTGGTGGTGTTAGAGTTTTCCAGTTTTTTTATAAAATCCACCCATTTTCTTTTTTCTTTACACTTTTTAGAATATCTATCACATTTATTTTTTTTTAAAATTTTTCTTCCACCCTTCAACCTCCCCTCTATCCTGATTCATCACTTCACACCCCTTTCCAATCATTGCATCTTCATTCACCTCCTTCTCCCCCCTTCCATCCGCCGCAGCTGGTTGCCAAGAGTTACCATCTGCAGCCAGACCCGCACAACCAGCAGAGGGAGTGCAAGCTGAAGGTGTCTCTGCTGCCAATCAAGCTCAACATCGACCAGGTAGGAGGGGCTCATGGGATGGAGGGGAGGAGTTTATGAAGGTGGGAGGAGTTTATGAAGGTGGGAGGAGTTTTAGGCGAGGAAAAGATTTTGTTGATGTGGGTGGAGCCTTATTGGAGTGGAAAAAGTCAAGACCCTTTCAACTACCATTGCCAGCACAAGAGCTTTTAACAGCCAACGACCACCATCCTCACCAAGCCATCATAACCAATAACCTCTATAACAACTCCACCACCGAAACAACCACCACTAACAACAACCACTATCTCTCTACAGGATTCACTCCAGTTCCTCTGTGACTTTTTCGTGTACGTCAGTGAAGCTGGTGCTGACATCTTCAGTGATTCTTCCACCTCACCCACCCCTCCACCCACCATTTCTACACCTTCATCTCTAACCACCACCACTCGCACATCTTCCGCCAAAACACCCACAAACAACACCACCTCATCCACAACTACCATTCGTCCAGCCACCACCACCACTTCTGACTCATCCAATTTTCCATCCATTCAACCACAAGAAACTCTAACCTCAAACACCACTCCCACCACCAAACCTGATGGGGATGATGATGATGCCAAGGGTGATGATGATGATGATCGTAAAAGGGTCAAGGCCGTCAAACAACCGGTCAATAAGCCCTACACACCCATCTACTTCAGGCTTGTTTTTTTGTGTGCTACTTGTTGGTAATGTTTTTTTTTGTTTTTTCATTTTTTTTTCGTGTTTTGCTGTCGAAATTTTGCTGTTCTGTTGTTTTATTGTTTAAAATTTTTTGAACCTGTTATTTTTGTTTTTATAGACCACACAACAACCACACAACAACCACACCACACAACACTCAACCACGCAACAATCACACCGCACATCAACCACACTACGCAACAACTACACTACACAACAACCACACCGCCCAACAACCACATCACACAACAAACACACCACACAACAACTACACTACGCAACAACCACACACACAACAACCGCCACACAACAACCGCCACACAACAACCACACACACAACAACCACACCACACAACAACCACACACAACAACCGCCACACAACAACCGCCACACAACAACCACACACACAACAACCACACCACACAACAACCACCACACAACAACCACACACACAACAACCACACCACACAACAACCGCCACACAACAACCGCCACACAACAACCACACACACAACAACCACACCACACAACAACCGCCACACAACAACCACACACAACAACCAACACAAAACAACCACACACACAACAACCACCACACAACAACCACCACACAACAACTGCTACACAACCGCCACACAACAACCACGCGACCACCACCACCACCACAGCGATGTTCGCTTCACTCCGTCGGTGTTGATAAAGATTGATTACAGAGGCAAGGTGGTAAGTGGGGGAAGCTTGGGAGGGATCCTGGCTGGCTTCATCCAACTTGAGTGCTCCGAAGTCACCCTCAAGAGGATTGTGTACAGGAGAGGGTGGGTGGGTCGGTGGATAGATGGATGGAAGGATGGTTGGATGGATGGATGGATGAGTGGGTGGTGGAAAAATGGATGAGTGAACAAGTGGAAGAATGGATGAGTGGGTGAGTGGAAGGATGGATGAACGGGTGAGTGGAAGGATGGATGAACGGGTGAGTGAAAGGATGGATGAACGGGTGGATTTTTTAATAAGTGGATGAATGAATGGATGAGCTGATAGATGCGTGAATGCATGGATGAATGGATAAATGGATGAATGGATTAGTGGGTGATTACCGCAACAACCATCACTTCCACTGCACTACCACAACACACAACCACTGCATCACCACCGCTACAATGGCCACAACCACCACCTCCACAACAACCACCTCTGCCACAACAACTACAACCACTTCTACAACAACAACCACCACCGCCACAAGTACAACAACCACTTCTACAACTACAACCACCCCTGCCACAACATCTACAACCACTTCTACAACAACAACCACCACCGCCACAAGTACAACAACCACCACCGCCACAGCTTGTTGGGGGTGGACCGGTTGTTGCAGTTCGTGTTGAAGGAATGGACCAATGACATAAGGAACCACCAGATCCCTGGAGTCCTCGCTGGAGTGGGTCCTGTTAACTACGTCGTCCAAATAGGTGGGTGGTGGTGGAGGCGGGCTTACAAGGGACATAGTGTAATTTTTTTTTAATCTCTTTTTCTTTTCTCTTTTTTTTCATGTTTTTTCTTTTTTTTTTCTTTTTTTCTTTTATTTATTTATTTTCTTTCTTATTTTCTTTATTTTTATTTTTTCTTCTTCCTTCTCGTCCTCTTCTTCTCCTCCTCTTCCTCCTCTCCACCAACAGTGCATGGCCTGAGGGACTTGTTCCTACTGCCTTTGGAACACTACCGCAGTGGCACGGGCTTCCAAGAAGGTCACAACAATATAAATAATAATAATAGTATTTTTATTTTTATTATTATTGTTATTATTATCATTATTATTGTTGTGATTTTTATTAATATGTTGATGTTGTTATCATCATTTATTATTATTATTATTATTATTATTATTATTATTATGAATAATATAAAGAACAACATGCATCACTCAGGAGTGCGTCTAGGAACGTTGTCCTTCGCAGAGTGCACCCTCTTGTCAGCACTCGAACTCACCAACAAGTTTGTGAGGACTGTCAAGGTGGGAGATTGGGTGGAGTTGGGGGGGGGGAGGGGGGGGGGGGATTTGTGGGGGTGATGGATCTGTGAGGGTGGTGGAGACTTGGTTGGTGGTTGAGTGTTTGGGTGGTTGGTAAAAAACGCAAATAAACAATTTTTTTATCATACACTTTTTCCACCATCACTTTGTATCTCTACTACGTATTCCCCTTTCATCATCATCATCACCACACCCACTCCATCACCACACCCACTCCATCATCATCATCACCACACCCACTCCATCACCACACCCACTCCATCATCATCATCACCACACCCACTCCATCATCATCATCACCACACCCACTCCATCATCATCATCACCACACCCACTCCATCACCACACCCACTCCATCACCATCACCATCACCACACCCACTCCATCACCACACCCACTCCATCATCATCATCACCACACCCACTCCATCGCCATCACCACACCCACTCCATCACCATCACCACACCCACTCCATCACCATCACTTCCACCAAACTCCCACTCTTGCCACCAGTACGTAGCTGAGGCGGCCCACAGTGTGGTGGCTTATGACGCCACGGTGGGGGTAGGGGAAGAGGAGGGGGGAAGGAGAAAAGGGGTGATGGCCCAACCACAAGACGTGAGGGAGGGTGTTTCGTCTGCCTGCAACATCATCAAACATGTTAAGGGGGTTTGATGGTTGGGTGGGGTAGAAGGGTGGTTGAGGGGGTGAAGGTTAGGGGTTGGTGGAAGGAGGCTGGTTGAGGGGGTGATAGAAAAAAAGGGCTTAGTGGGGACTGTGTGGTGATGTTTGGGTTGGGAAAGCTGACGCAAAATCTTATTTACAATTCTCTTCACAACCAACCCAAAGCTACCTTTGTCCACAAACAACCCACCCACTCCTTTCCTCACAAACCCTCAAATCCACCAAACCCCAACACATCAAACCCACCAACCATCCACCACACCAACCATCCACTCTACCAACCATACACCCCACCAACCATCCACCACACCAACCATCCACCACACCAACCATCCACCACACCAACCATCCACCACACCAACCATACACCCCACCAACCATCCACCACACCAACCATCCACTCTACCAACCATACACCCCACCAACCTTCCACCACACCAACCATCCACTCTACCAACCATACACCCCACCAACCTTCCACCCCACCAACCATCCACTCTACCAACCATACACCCCACCAACCATCCACTCTACCAACCATCCACCCCACCAACCTTCCACCCCACCAACCATCCACTCTACCAACCATACACCCCACCAACCTTCCACCCCACCAGGGCATGTCTCACAGAGCCACGGAGTTTTACACCACAGTACGGAGGGGTCATGAGCAGAAGGGCTTGGCCGGTGCCCTGGGAGGGGTGCTCAAACAACTGCCCCCCACCCTCATCGAACCCATCCTCCTTACCACTGAAGCCACCTCCAACGTCATCGGTGGCCTCAGGAATCAACTGGTGCCCAATAGAAAGAAGGAGGATGAGGATAAGTATAAGGGTGGTGACATTGAGTGAGGGGGGATTGAATGGGGGGTGGTTGAAAGGGGGGTGGTTGAATGGGGGGTGGTTGAAGAGGGGGTGGGTAAATGGGGGGTGGTTGAAGGGGGGGTGGTTGAAGAGGGGGTGGGTAAATGGGGGGTGGGTGAATGGGGGAGATATTGATGGGGGGTTTTAAAGTTGAGGCGGTACATTGGGGATGGGATGATCGGTAGTTGGGTGATGGGGACTTTGGGGGGAAAATAAGGGGGGCTGGTGATTTTGGGTGGAAAAAAAAAACTTTTGTGGTTCTATTGGGTGAGTTTCTGGTGCGGTGATGGTTTGAAGGTGAATATCTTTGATAGTTGAAGGTGATTGGAAATGGTTGGTGATGGTTGGTAGTGGTTGGTGGTGGTTGTAGGTGGTAGGAGGTGGGTGGAGGTGGTTGGAGATGGTTGGAGGTGGTTAGAGATGGTTGGAGGTGGTTGGTGGTGGTTGGAGGTGGTTGGAGGTGGTTGGTGGTGGTTAGAGGTGGTAGGAGGTGGTTGGAGGTGGTAGGAGGTGGCTGGAGGTGGTTGGAGGTGGTTGGTGGTGGTTGGAGGTGGTTGGAGGTGGTTGGTGGTGGTTAGAGGTGGTAGGAGGTGGTTGGAGGTGGTAGGAGGTGGCTGGAGGGGGTTGGAGGTGGTTGGAGGTGGTTGGAGGTGGTTGGAGGTGGTAGGAGGTGGTTGGAGGTGGTAGGAGGTGGTCGGTGAAGTTATCCAAGGTTTCAATGATGACAGGGTCTTTCTCTGCAGTGTGGCGCTGGTGCGGGTTGTGATCAACGGAGCTTGTTGTGCTGATGATAGTGCTGAGCTAATGAAATGGAGAATAAATAAATAAATAAAGTATAAATAAATGAAAATATAAATAAATAATTAATAAATAAAAATTATAAAAAATAAATATACGAAATAAATAATTAATTTAATAGATAAATAAATATTATTAAAAATAAATACTAAATTAAAATAATACAAAAAATTACTTCTTTACAATCCGAAACCTTTGTAAAAACATTGTTTGTATGTTGTTTGTCTTTTGTTTTTTTGTTTTTTTTTGTAATTTTGAAATTAAAAGTGACCTAGAAATGTCACAATTGAAAAAAATATATCAAACTAATTTTTTTTCTCTCTCCACTACCTTCACCATCATGTTTTAATCTGCGTTTTCATTGGTTTACTGTTGACAGTTACAATAAACTATACCACGTTACACTGTATTACGTACGTTTGCACTCTCTTACAACGCCATTCTGCGTGGTGCATTATTTCACAATATTATAGATTTGTGATATAATAGTTTGCATTAAAATACACAACATGGGGGCAAATGTTTCCAGAATACAATACAATACCATACCTTAAACTACAATAAAATACAATACGATACATTAAACTACAATACAATACGATGCGATACTTTACAATACAATACAATACAATACATTACAAACAATACAATACATTACATTGCAAACAATACAATACATTACATTACAAACAATACAATACATTACATTGCAAACAATACAATACGATAAGATACTTTACAGCCCAACACATTACATCACAATACAATACATTAAAAAAGCATGCTATGTAACACAATAAACTTAGTCAAAGTGTATGTAATTTTACTTTAATACAATAAAACGCTATAAAACAGATTACGCTACAATGCACCACGATGTACTAAAACATTACAAAACTACACAATATAGTATAGCTCATTTAAGTACAACACAGTGCAGTACAGCTCATTCAAGTACAACACAGTACAGTATAACCAAGTTTAGTACAACACAGTACAGTATACCACATTCTAGTACAACACAGTACAGTATACCACATTCTAATACAACACAGTACAGTATACCACATTTTAATACAACACAGTACAGTATACCACATTCTAATACAACACAGTACAGTATACCACATTCTAGTACAACACAGTACAGTATACCACATTCTAGTACAACACAGTACAGTATACCACATTCTAGTACAACACAGTACACTATACCACATTCTAATACAACACAGTACAGTATACCACATTCTAGTACAACACAGTACAGTATACCACATTCTAATACAACACAGTACAGTATACCACATTCTAATACAACACAGTACAATATACCACATTCTAGTACAACACAGTACAGTATACCACATTCTAATACAACACAGTACAGTATACCACATTCTAGTACAAAACAGCACAGTATACCACATTTTAATACAACACAGTACAGTATACCACATTCTAGTACAACACAGTACAGTATACCACATTCTAATACAACACAGTACAGTATACCACATTCTAATACAACACAGTACAGTATACCACATTCTAGTACAAAACAGCACAGTATACCACATTTTAATACAACACAGTACAGTATACCACATTCTAGTACAACACAGTACAGTATACCACATTCTAGTACAACACAGTACAGTATACCACATTCTAATACAACACAGTACAGTACAAAACCGCGTCACAATACAATCGATCCCATTCAAACATTCTACATTACAACACAGTACGACTTTGCCACCAATGGATGCTTATTGGTGAATTTTATATTGATTCGATTTATATTAAGACTATTTTTTAATTAAAAATTTTATTTTTTAGTATTAAATTTGTTTTTTATGTTCACCGTATTGTTTTTTTTAATTCTTTTACTTTGTTTATTATTATTATTATTATTATTATTATTATTAACTTTGAGATTTCTCACCTCCTCGCTATAACCTCAAAACTTGTCCTCAAGAATTTGTTACAAAAAATTTCCAATAAAATAAAAACAAAACCGGCTTTTTTTTCTACCTTCTGACGTCACTGTAACTTGTCAATCAACAACTTTAGCTCCACCCACTTGCTCCACCCACTTGTTCCACCCCCTTGTTCCACCCACTTGTTCCACCCACTTGTTCCACCCACTTGCCTCAGCCACCTCAGTCACCACAGTCGAGTTTTTTATTTTGAATTTTTGTGATTATTTATCGAATCCAGTCAGTCGTTGAAGATGTTATGAGCATTAAAAAAAAAGGTAGTAAAAAAAAAATGAAAAAGAAAAAAAAAGAAAAAAAAAGAAAAAAAAAATGAAAAAAAAAGAAAGCCAATTTAAGAAAAATGAAGTTTCAGCAAAGAGTTAAGGTAAAGATTGAGAGCATGAGATGAAATAAGGCGTCGAACTAAAAATAAAAGATTATAAATAAAGCTGCCGAGGCCGATGAATGTTTTTTGGAGTTTTTGATAAAAAATGATATAAAAACTTGGTCAACAATTTCATTTTCAATTTTTTTGTTGCAGAATTTTGTTGAACAAAACTTCAGAAATCCGGTTATTTGTCATTTCGGTGTTTGGTAGATCTCCGTAGATGGCCTTTCCATGGTCTTGTCGAATCGAACCCAGTCAGAAGCTGGAAATGTTACGGAGTATATTCAAACTTGCTGTATCTGCAATTTCAAGCTTTATGATTTTTGGCTTTTGAAAAATTGTTCTACTTATTTCTATTTAATTTTTTAATCTTTCATAAAATACTCAATGAACTACTAAATCAAAGTTTGATCAGAGATTCAATCAAAGATACACACGTACACACAAGTAAAAATTTGATACACACACACACACACACACACACACACACACACACA
>OX387250.1:2910847-2933347 GCA_947562095.1 Branchellion lobata
TACTACTACTACTACTACTACTACTACTACTACTACTACTACTACTACTACTACTACTACTACTACTACTACTACTACTACTACTACTACTACTACTACTACTACTACTACTACTACTACTACTACTACTACTACTACTACTACTACTACTACTACTACTACTACTACTACTACTACTACTACTACTACTACTACTACTACTACTACTACTACTACTACTACTACTACTACTACTACTACTACTACTACTACTACGAATACTATTACCAATACTAATGATAAAAAATAATAACAAAAGCCTCCTCAACAACGATGACGATAATTAAAATAATAGAAGTAATATTAACAAAAAAAGGTTTTTGTTAAATTTCTATAATAACATAGATAAAAAAATCAAAAGATAAAAAACAGAAGTATAATAACAATAACAACGTTACAAAAACTGCATGTTGCTACTTTATAGCAGACTTCACTTCTTTCATCTACCATTAACATAACTACGTGCTGGAAATAATGGATGATGGTGATGATGATGAAGATGAAGAAGAAGATGATGATGATGATGGTGATGGTGATGGTGATGGTGATGAAGATGATGATGATGATGATGATGATGATGGTGATGATGATGATGATGGTGATGATGATGAAGAAGAAGAAGAAGAAGAAGAAGAAGAAGAAGAAGAAGATGATGATGATGATGATGATGATGATGATGATGATGATGATGATGATGATGATGATGATGATGATGATGATGATGATGATGATGATGATGAGGATGATGATGATGATGATGATGATGATGATGATGATGATGATGATGATGATGATGATGATGATGATGATGATGATGATGATGATGATGATGATGATGATGATGATGATGATGATGATGATGATGATGATAATGATGATGATGAGGGTAGCTTCAAAAAGTGGTTTATTTAGCATAAAGTGGCATGCTACATTGAAAACAGATGGAGGGGTGGTGGGAGTATATGGAAGAAAGAAAGATGACAAAGAATAAAACTATAAAATAATAAAAAAACGAATAATAAACATGAAACAAAAAAAAAATAATAAAATAATAAAATACAATAAAAGGCCATTATCCAAAAATTGTAAAACAAGACGACGATGGTGATGATTCATACAAAACCATTTTACTGATTTTTTTAAAATTTCCACGCCAATAGCAAAAAAAAACTTTAAAAAATTGAAAAAAAACAAACAAAACAAACAAAAAACAAAACAAACAAAACAAATCAAACAAAAAAACAAAGCAAAAAAAACAAAGCAAAACGAATGGTTTAAAGATAAGTAAAAAAAATAAAAATCCACAAGTAGATGAAGGTCTAAAAATCTAAAATATCAACAAAACTTTATTGGAAACCGATAGATTGAGAAATATGAAGAAACTATTGAGAAATGTTCTCAGAGGCGCATGGAACTTAAAGTTGAACGGTGGATGCCTCATACAGCAGCTGGCGTAGCTGTTTATAAGGCTGGTGCAATGCTGAGCGAGAGTTGCTGTGTGTGTTTTGGAGTAGGTTTGGAGTGTGTAGATTCAAACATTTTGAGTTTGAAAAACGGATTTTGAAATTTTAAAAACGATATTTTTAGTTGGAACTTTTTATACCAACTCACACACACTAGTTTTTGCATTATATAGCGGATAATGCGATAAGCAACTAAAGCAACAATGGAGATCAAACTAACGTTGTTGTTGTTGCTTGTGGCGGTGATGTTGCAAGGTGGTAGGAGTGGTGATTTGCCGACTAATTTTAACCTGGCCTATGGGAGGAGGATTGAAGCCTCTTCCACTTGTGGAGTTGGAGTGAGTGAGAAGGAACTCTTCTGCAAGCTCACCGGAGCCAACCCAGACAGGACTGATGACAGCTTCTCACAGGTTGAGTGGATGTGTGTTTGGTTGTTTGGGTGGGGCTGTTTGTTTGTGTTGTTTGTTTGTTTGTGTTGGTTGTTTGTTTGTGTTGGTTGTTTGTTTGTGTTGGTTGTTTGTTTGTGTTGGTTGTTTGTTTGTGTTGGTTGTTTGTTTTTGTTGGTTGTTTGTTTGTGTTGGTTGTTTGTTTGTGTTGTTTGTTTGTTTGTGTTGGTTGTTTGTTTGTGTGGGTTTTCTTAGATGGGTGTTTGCTTGGATTTTTACTTTTGATGTTTCGGGCTACCACTGATTGGGTTTCATAAGTAAACCAATCCACTTAGCTGCTCTAATTGGATCCAAACATAAATAAAACATATAATAAATAGTAAAACATAAATAAAAGTTTTGATCATGGCTTCAAAAACATGAGCTCAACGCCACTACAGTTCAACATTGCAATTTTCTAAATCACGCGCTACAAAAATGGTTACATTCGGTTTTTGGACACCGGTTTGTAAAGGTTCAAAGAGTCATTACATTAAAAGAAAAAAATTATTTTTATTTTAAAGATTCTTATCAATTATACCTTATCAAGTCAAACATAATTTAATGCAATCTTATCTAATCTTATCTTATCTTTTTAAAATCTTATCTAATCTTATCTTATTTCTTTTAATCTTATCTAATCTTATCTTATCTTTTTAAAATCTTATCTAATCTTATCTTATTTCTTTTAATCTTATCTAATCTTATCTTATCTTTTTATATTTTCTAGTATCATTCATTATAATTATAATTAATCTTATCTTTTTTTTTCTAATCTTTTCTAGTATCATTCATTATAATTATTTTGATAGTCTTCAACGGATGAACTCTCATCAAACACTGGAAATGTTACACAGCGCCCTAATTACCAGATCACGATCACACAGATGCTCAAGAATGCACCCAATTAATTATTAATTAAAAACCATCAACTCAGCATCAGTAATGGACAAGCAATTAAGTCTGACGTACCTCCGCATAATCTCATCAAGAATTTAAAAAAAAAAAATTTCTAATATTTAAAATTACAAAACTTTTCTAAATTGGAAAAAAATTAAAAAATTGAAAAAAATCAAAAAATTGAAAAAAAAAAATTAAAAGTGAAAAAAAATTGAGAAAAACTTTTCAAAAGTTAATAAAATTCTTAAAAAAAACTCTAGAGTTTTTCTCAAGAATTCGATCAAAGAGCTTTTGAAAAAGAGAACCACAAGCGTTGTGACATTAAAGTTATGAAAAAAAAATATTGAGAATTAATTTTTAATAATTTTTGAAAACAATAAACCAAACAAACTTGATGTCAACATTGAAAAGTTTTTATGAGCAACATTTTTTTGTTGGATTTTTTTAGGTTTAGTATAAAAAATATTTCATTGGTTAAGCCCATTCCCAAATTTCCAATTTCCACCCTTACAACTCCCCAAAACTTCCCCAAAAAACTCCCCCAAACTCCCCCAAACTCCCCTAAACTCCCCAAAATCTCCCCAAACTTCCCCAAACTCCCCCAAACTCCCCTAAACTCCCCTAAACTCTCCAAAATCTCCCCAAACTTCCCCAAACCCCCCCAAACTCCACCAAACCCCCCCAAACCCCCCCAAACTCCACCAAACCCCCCCAAACCCCCCCAAACTCCACCAAACTCCTTCAAACCCCCTCAAACTCCCCCAAAACCTTCCCCAAACTCCCCCAAAACCCCCCAAACTCCCTCAAATCCCCCCAAGCTCCCCCAAACTCCCCCAAATCCCCCTAAACTCTCCCAAACTTCCCCAAATCCTCCAAACTCCCCCAAACCCCTCCAAACTCCCCCAAACTAACCCAAATTGCTCCAAACGACCAAACCATCTCTGAACACCAAAAACCTCTTATGACCCTCCAATAACAATACAACCACCCACTCTATTTCAAACTAAATACCAGCCCTCTCAACACCTCTGTCTTTCCTCAAACCACACTAAAACACCTAAATCCATCCCAAAACCACCACCAAGCTCCCTCCCTTTTCTTAAACAACCCCAAAACAGCAAAAAAACCACCACAACACTACACCCAAATCCACCACAATACTACACCCAAAACCACCACAACACTACAATCAAAATCACCAAAAAACCAGACTCAAAATCACCGCAAATCTACACTCAAAACCACCACAACTCTACATTCAACCTCCACCAAAGCCTTCACCCAACCTCCACAGGTGATCCAAGGGCAGTTGTGTGACTACTGCGATCCCACAGACCCTGCCAGAAACCACCCTCCAGAGTTTGCCATTGACGGCAGTGAGAGGTGGTGGCAGTCTCCCCCGCTCTCCAGAGGCTCTCAGTTCAATGAGGTCAACCTCACCATCCACCTCGATCAGGTTCGTGTGTGATTACCACCACTGCCGCCGCCACCACCACCGCCGCCGCCACCACCACCGCCGCGCCGCCACCACCACCACCACCACCACCACCACCACCACCACCACCACCACCACCACCACCACCACCACCACCACCATCACCACTATCACCACCACCACCACCACCACCACCACCACCATCATCACCACCACCACCACCACCACCACCACCACCACCACCACCACCACCATCATCTTTAATTAATTTCACCATCAATAGCAAATACTTTTACCATCATCATCAGTTTATTACACCACCAATGAATACTCCAACAGTACTCTACTATATAATTCCACCACAATCCACCGTGTCATTCGACCACAATCAACCAAACAACATTTTCCAAACTAACATTTGAATCCCAACAAAAACCACTCTCACGCATACCTGCCACTCAATAACCCTCCACTCCCATGTCTCTTCCAACTTCTCTTCCACCTCCCTTCAACTCCTTCCAACTCCAGGAGTTCCACGTGGCATATGTGTACATGCGGATGGGTAACTCGCCTCGACCTGGAGTCTTCATTCTGGAACGTTCGACGGACTTTGGAAAAACCTGGAAACCTTGGCAATACTTCGCAGACACCAAGAGTGACTGCTACACCTTCTTCGGACACCTGGGCTATGACGAACACTACAGCAGAGATGACTCAGTCATCTGTACGACTGAGTTCTCACAAGTGGTTCCTCTGGAAGGGGGAGAGGTAGGCTAGGGGGGGGGGGGGAGGTTTGTGTTTTTGATTGGTTGTTTGTTTGTGTTTGTTCATTTGTGTTTGTTTGATTGCGTGACTACTGTCACATCATGCTTATATTACCACAAAAAACCACTACCAAAACCACACCTTCTTTACATCACAACAAAACACTTCTAAACACAACCGCAATCACACAACCCTATTCACCCATTAACACCACCACACTCACGCCACCAATAAAAATTCCACATCCATACCACCACAAAGAACTCACACATGCTACGCCACATGAACCTTTCAAAAAACTCCAAAAACCCCCAAAAACCCTCAAAAACTTTCCAATACCCCCCAAAGCCTCTAAGATCCCCCCAAAACCCCCAAAAACCATCACCACCAGATCATTGTCTCCTTGGTGAACCAGCGACCATCGGCTCTCAACTTTTCTTACTCTCAAAGCCTGCAAGAATGGACAAGGGCAACCGACATCAGATTCAGGTTCTTGAGGACCAAGACCCTGCTAGGGAGGCTGATGGCTGTAGCTCAGTCGGACGTTACTGTGACCAGAAGGGTGGGTGGTGGATGTTATGTTAGTTGTGTAGTTGATGGTTGCGTAGTTGATGGTTGTGTAGTTGGTGGTTGTGTAATTGGTGGTTGTGTAGTTGGTGGTTGTGTAGTTGTTAGTTGTGTAGTTGGTGGTTGTGTGTTGTTGGTTTTGTTGTTCACTTTTGGTGGAGGTCGTGTAGTTGTGGTCATTTGGTGGTTGGTGGTGGTGGTGTTTTGTGTTGGTGTGGTGGTTGATAGGGGTACAGTGGTGTACCCGATGGCGTGGTAGTGGTTGCTAATGGGGGTGTAAGACTGTAGTGGTGGGATTGTTGCGTACTATAATTTGATGTTTTAGTATTTTTCAATTCCATATCACCACCTCAAGCCTTAACCTTTACGTCATACCCTCCTTCCATCCTCCCACTCCAGTACTACTACAGTGTCAAGGACATTTCAATCGGAGGTCATTGCGTGTGTAACGGCCACGCCAAGCACTGTGACAAGCAGGACGCTAGACAGCCCAACAAGCTCATCTGCCAGTGCCAACACAACACTTGTGGCGAACACTGTGGACGTTGTTGTCCAGGCTTCGTGCAGAAGAAGTGGAAGCCAGCCACCCTTGGAGCACCCAATGAGTGTGAACGTGAGTGGCGTTTGGGGGTTTGTTGGGCGTTTGAAAAGCTGATTTGGAAAGGAAGTTGGAGAAATTGTTTTTTTGTGTTTTTTTAAAGGTTGAAGCTGCGTGTTTGAATATTTTTTGAAAACATTTTTGAGGCTTTAGACGAGTGTTTGGTTGGAAGTTTTTGAAAAATCCTTTTTGGGGAAAAAAAAAGTTATAGAAACATGAGCAGCTACCACAAACTCCCATATGGTCTCAAAACCTCCGCCACTGCGATGAATGGCATTCATCATCACCATAATTTTAACCAAAAGTCACACACCAAACCCCAAAAAACACAAAAACACTACTACAGAAAAACTACCAAAAGATCCCACTGCAAAACTCCATCACAAAACTTCACTACAAAATCCCACCACAAAAACCCACCACAAAACTTCATCACAAAAACCACCACAAAACTTCATCACAAAACTCCATCATAAAACCCCACCACAAACCACCCCAAAACTCTACCACAAAACCCCCATAAAACCACCATAAAGCCTCCATCACAGAACCACCACCACCACCACTATAAAACTCTCACCCCACCACTACACAGCTTGTCAGTGTCACGGCCACACGACCGAATGTACGTACGACGAGGAGGTGGCAAGCAACCACAGCAGTCTGGACATCCACGGCAGGTACGAGGGAGGAGGTGTGTGCCACAACTGCGCCCACAACACCCAAGGAATCAACTGTCACCAGTGTAAATTCGGCTTCTTCAAACCTCAAGGAGTCGACATGAATTCGCCCTATGCTTGCCAGCGTGAGTTCGCTTTTGTTTTTGATATTTTTTTGTGTTTATTTTGGAGTTTTAGAATTTTGGGGTTCTAGTTGGAATCTGATTGAGTTTTGTGGAGTAAGAGAAAGCTATATGAAGTTTCAACTTATTTGTACGTTGGTTTCATTTTTGTTTCATTCGCTTTTTGAATTAATCTTCCAAAGAAAGCTATCGTTTGAAAATCATTTTTAGGTTATTTCGGAGTATAGAAATAAATACATGTATAATATACGTATTAAAATTGTCGACTATCTTATTAAACACTCATTTAACTTTTCCTTGCTCTAGTGATTGCACGTTTCAACCTCATAAACAAAAACATTAAAATAAAAAAATAATTAAAAATTAATTTTTTTTCGCCAGGGTGCAAATGTGACTCGAGGTACTCGACAGGGGACTGTGAAGATGACACAGGCAGGTGTCTGTGCAGGCCTGAGTTTGCTGCCCCTGACTGCAAATCGTGAGTTGAAGCTAGGGTTTTAGTTGATACAATGGTGTGAGTACGACCCTCGTTCTAACCGACTATTCGCTTTCAAGCACCCCCAAACGAACTATTCCCAAACCAAACACTTTACAAAACATCTAACCACCTCAACCAACTTTCAATAAACAAAAAAACCACTCTTAACAAACTTCCTCACAACCTTCTCACAATTAACCAACGGATTACTTTTAACAAACCCCCCCGCCACCTTTAACAAACATCACCCACCACTCCTACCCCCACAGATGCAGCGCTGGCTACTACGGCTACCCGAACTGCAAGCCTTGTCGCTGTCACATCAACGGTACCGAAGGACAGGTTTGTGACTCGGGCGCAGGCAGTTGTCCTTGCAAGCCCAACTACGCTGGACCCAACTGTGACCACTGTGCTCTCAACTTCTTTGATTTCCCCACCTGCGCCCGTTAGCTTTCTGTGGCTTATTCCTGTAGATTAATTATCCTTAATTTACTATGCTATTATTATATTCATATTTATTTATTCATTTGGGTCCCTTGGAACTTCCCTCACATCACAACCTCAATCTTTTTGTGTAGCCTTTTCATCGTTATTCCACCCTCAAAAATTGTATACTATGTTTCAACTTTCTCTCATTCAAATTTCAACCGTCCAATCTTCATCATTTCATCAACAACTTTTTATTTTTCCATCCCTCCCTCTTCACTATCGTTTGTCTTTTAACGTTCTACTAACTTCTCATTCTTTCACCCCTTTTAAATTATCCGATGAACAAACCAACCTCAACCACTCATCTATCCAATCCTCTCAGACTGCAACTGTGACCCAGTGGGATCGCAGGGGAACAGGTGTGATCCCACCACGGGTCAATGCATCTGCAACCCTCGCTACGGAGGCCTCAACTGTGGCCAGTGTGACCATGGCTTCTACGACTACCCTAACTGCCAGTGTTAGTGTGTGTGTATGTTTGTGTGTGTGTGTTTGCGTGTGTGTGTGTTTGTGTGTGTATGTGTTCGTGTGTGTGTGTTTATACATGTATATATCCCCTCAGACTGCACCTGTGACACCACTGGTTCAACTGACGAGGTGTGTGCCAAGGACACAGGCAGGTGTCTTTGCAAGGACAGTTACGGAGGAGAAAGGTGCAACCAGTGTTCCAGAGGATTCCATCGATTCCCCTACTGCATACGTGAGTTGGGGTAGAGAAGAGGTGGGGTGGGGTGGGAAGAAGGTGTGAAGAAAGACGGAGGGCAGGTGGTGAAAATAAAGAAGATAACCAAAGAGGAAGATGAGGGGTGGAAGAGGAGAGATGGGAAAGATGAAAAAAAAACTAGAATGAAAGACGTGATAGAAAAACTGATGAAGAAGAGGAAATAAAAGGAAGGGTTGAAGAATTAATGAAAATAAAAATAAAATAAAATAATCCATTGTATTTAGAGGGTGCTATCTATTGCCTTAATGAATGCTTGAGTTGGAAAGGTAAAAAAAAATTATAAAAAAGAATTAAAGTTGAAAGGCAAAACATTCGAAATCTGGAAGGAATTGCGGGAAGAAATGTAATGCAAAAGAAGAGGTGGGAAACAAGGAGGGTGGATGAGAAAAAGAGAAAAAGAGTTAAGAAATAAAAAAATTAAATTTTTTTTAAATATTTTGAAATTCAAGCTTTTTTTTTCAACCACTACAACAATACTACAACCACCACTACAACCACCACAAACACTACCACCACAACCACACCCACCACTACTCCAAACACTACCAACCACCACAACAACCACCACAACAACCACCACAACAACCACCACAACAACCACCACAACAACCACCACAACAACCACCACCACAACAACTACAAACACTACCACCACCACCACCACCACCACCACCACCACCTCCACCACCACTACCACCACCACCACCACAACCACAAACACTAACACCACCATTACAACAAACACTACCACCAACACTACCAAAACAACCATCACAACAACCACAACAACCCCCACAATTAACACAATCACAAAAACCACCACCACCACAACCACCACAACCACCACAACCACCACAACCGCCACAACCACCACAACCACCACCAGCTTGTGGCTGCAACGAGGATGGTGTAGAAGAAAACATTTGCCAAGACAACGGTCAGTGCTTCTGCAAGCCAAACTTCGTGGGCAAGATCTGTGACCAGTGTGCCCCTGGTTTCTACAAATACCCTGAGTGTCTTCGTAAGTGTGTTTATTTGTTTGTGTTTGTCGATCTTTGAGTGTCTGTGTGTGTGTGTGTGTGTGTGTGTGTGTGTGTGTGTGTGTGTGTGTTTGTGTGTGTGTGTGTGTGTGTGTGTGTGTGTGTGTGTGTGTGTGTGTGTGTGTTTGTGTGTGTGTGTGTGTGTGTGTGTGTGTGTGTGTGTGTGTGTGTGTGTGTGTGTGTGTGTGTGTGTGTATGTGTGTGTGCGTGCTTGAAAGGGTGTTTATGTTTGGGTAAAGAGGGTGTTTGTGTGTGTAAGTGAATTTGGGGTGAAGGTTTTTGTGGAAGGGGGGGGGGGATGGTTGTTTCGTATGGTAAAGTGTGTATTTGAGTAGGATATGATTTCTATGAAAACCACAAAAACTAACACTTACTCAAAAAAGAACAACAATACTAAAAAAAACAACATAACTAAAAAACATGAAAAAAACAACAACAACATATCGAAAAAACATAAAAAAAACAACAACATATCGAAAAAACAAAAAAAAACAACAAAAAAAAACGACAAAAAAACAACAACAAAAAAAACGACAAAAAAACAAAAATTTCCCAACAGCCTGCAACTGTCTGCGCGAAGGATCCCATGACGTGTCATGTGACCAAGTGACTGGTCAATGCCAGTGCAAGAATAATTTTGAAGGGGTCACGTGTGGAGAATGCAGACCAAACTACTACAACTTCCCCTTGTGTGAAGGTAGGGGGGGGTGGAAGGGGCGTGAGTAGGGCGTGAAGAAAAGGAAGAGGAAGCAGATACAAAAGGGAAGGGGGGGGGGGGTGAAAAAGAGGGAAAAAGGGTAGATGAAGGAAGGTAGATGGAGAAGGATGAATGTGAAAAAAGGTGAAAACAAAAAATAAAGTGGAAAATTTTGAATGGAGTTTATAGTGGTGTGAGCAAGGATGCAAGATGGCTCATGTGAGAGTGGAACAAAGAAACATGATACTGAAGTAAAAAAAAATAGAATTAATTATACTTAGTAAATTATCTATTGAAAAATGAATGAAACACGCACTATGTATCAAAACCATCACCACACACTTCAAAACCACCTACCACTAATACACAATCATCCACCGCACAAATACACCCCCCACACACACACAATTCTCCCCCACAAACAGCCACCAGCCACCACAAACAGCCACCATATACCACACACAGCTACTCGTCCATCACGAACAACCACTCACCACACACATATGAACCCCCCACAGAATGCAGCTGCAACCCAGCGGGAGCCAAGGACATTCCAGGCTACCCCCTGGGAGGATGTGGTCTTCAGAGTGGCGGCAGGTTGTGCCACTGCAAAGAGAGGGTTACTGGTCACCACTGTGAGGTGTGTGCTCCTTCATACTGGAAACTCTCCGTTGATAACCCCTATGGCTGTGAAGGTGGGCGGTGGGTGGGGGTTGGTGAGGTTGGATGGGGGTGGGTGGGGTTGAGTGGGGGTGGGTAGGGGTGGTTTGGTGTTCTTGGGGCAGTTGTAGGTTGTGCAGAAGGGTGTGAGTGTGAGTGGTGCTTAGATTAAGTTAATGGTAAAGAAACAGTAAGGTGCAAAAACCTTTGAACGGGTTGATGGTAGAATTAGAAAACGGAAAGTCAGAATGGGTGATGGTAGGGGTACGGTGTAGTTGAGTGGATGAGAGTTGTGAAGGGGGGATTGTAGAGGTGCAAGGTTGTTGGGCAAGAAAAAGTTAAGATTTTGAGTTATGTTGGTGGTGTGTGTGAAGATACGACTGTAGTTGGGGGGGCTTGAGGTGAGGCTGGAGGAGTTGATGGGCTAGAAGGCATTTTGGTATTTTCCGCAAACCAACTTCTTCCACACCACCGCTGTCCAATCTTCATTTACTCACTCTCATAATCCACCTTTCAACACCACCACTATCCACTTCACCCTTATTTACCACCATAACCACCATTATCCCACCATCAGAACCATCATTATTCCACCACCATGACCATCATTATTCCACCACTAAAGCCCCACTCCACCATCCCCCCCAGAGTGTGACTGTGACACAAGAGGGACCCTGGGAGGAGGCAAGAGCTGTGACTCTCATACTGGTCAGTGTGTCTGCAAGCCCTTCGTAACCGGCAGGAGGTGTGACCAGTGTTTGCCTGGGACTTTCAACCTCCAAGACCACAACCTCTTCGGCTGCCAAGGTGGTTGGGTGGGGTGTGGATGAGCTGGGTGGTGTGTGGATGAGCTGGGTGGTGTGTGGATGAGCTGGGTAGTGTGTGGTTGAGCTGGGTGGTGTGTGGATGAGCTGGGTGGTGTGTGGATGAGCTGGGTGGTGTGTGGATGAGCTGGGTAGTGTGTGGTTGAGCTGGGTGGTGTGTGGTTGAGCTGGGTGGTGTGTGGATGGGCTGGGTAGTGTGTGGATGAGCTGGGTGGTGTGTGGATGAGCTGGGTAGTGTGCGGATGAGCTGGGTAGTGTGTGGTTGAGCTGGGTGGTGTGTGGATGAGCTGGGTGGTGTGTGGTTGAGCTGGGTGGTGTGTGGATGAGCTGGGTGGTGTGTGGATGAGTTGGGTTGAAATGGGTTAGTGAGTGGTAGGTTGGTGGGCTAGGTTACAATGAGTTGGTGGAAAATGTTTGGGTTGGGTGATGGAAGTGGTTGTGAAGTGATTTAGGTGAGTTGGCTTGTTTTGGGTGAATGTGTGAGTGGTGGGTAGTATGTTGAGATGATGGAGAATCCAGCAGATGGAGGAGGCTGAGTGGAAATTTGGTGGTATGTGGCTGGAATGATTGGAAGATGGAAAAAGATGGAAAAGAAGAAAAATGGAAGAAATGGGTGGTTCTGGAGTGTGGTGGCTCATACGAGTATTGGAAAAGTATAAGAATCTCCAAAGGAAAACCTGAAACAACACATACAACAGAATAAACAAATACAAATAAACATACAACAGAATAAACAAATACAAATGAACATACAACAGAATAAACAAATACAAATAAACATACAACAGAAAAAACATATACAAATAAACATACAACAGAATAAACATATACAAATAAACATACAACAAAATAAACAAATACAAATAAACATACAACAGAATAAACAAATACAAATAAACATACAACAGAAAAAACAAATACAAATAAACATACAACAGAATAAACAAATACAAATAAACATACAACAGAATAAACAAATAAAAATGAACATACAACAGAATAAACAAATAAAAATGAACATACAACAGAATAAAAAAATACAAATAAACATACAACAGAATAAACAAATACAAATAAACATACAACAGAATAAACAAATACAAATAAACATACAAGAGAATAAACAGATACAAATGAACATACAACAGAATAAACAAATACAAATGAACGTACAACAGAATAAACAAATACAAATAAACATACAACAGAATAAACAGATACAAAGGAACATACAACAGAATAAACAAATACAAATAAACATACAACAGAATAAACAAATACAAATGAACATACAACATAATAAACAAATACAAATAAACATACAACAGAATAAACAGATACAAAGAAACATACAACAGAATAAACAAATACAAATAAACATACAACAGAATAAACAGATACAAAGGAACATACAACAGAATAAACAAATACAAATAGACATACAACAGAATAAACAAATACAAATGAACATACAACAGAATAAACAAATACAAATGAACATACAACAGAATAAACAAATACAAATAAACATACAACAGAATAAACAGATACAAAGGAACATACAACAGAATAAACAAATACAAATAAACATACAACAGAAAAAACAAATACAAATAAACATACAACAGAATAAAAAAATACAAATGAACATACAACAGAATAAACAAATACAAATGAACATACAACAGAATAAACAAATACAAATGAACATACAACATAATAAACAAATACAAATAAACATACAACCGAATAAACAAATACAAATAAACATACAACAGAATAAACAAATACAAATGCACATACAACAGAATAAACAAATACAAATGAACATACAACAGAATAAACAAATACAAATGAACATACAACAGAATAAACAAATACAAATGAACATACAACAGAATAAACAAATACAAATGAACATACAACAGAATAAACAAATACAAATGAACATACAACAGAATAAACAAATACAAATGAACATACAACAGAATAAACAAATACAAATGAACATACAACAGAATAAACAAATACAAATGAACATACAACAGAATAAACAAATACAAATGAACATACAACAGAATAAACAAATACAAATGAACATACAACAGAATAAACAAATACAAATGAACATACAACAGAATAAACAAATACAAATGAACATACAACAGAATAAACAAATACAAATGAACATACAATAGAATGAACAAATACAAATGAACATACAACAGAAAAAACAAATACAAATAAACATACCTTTCCTCCAGCCTGCAAGTGTGATCTGGGGGGTTCTGTAGACGCCACGTGTGACGAGAGCGGTCAATGCAACTGCAAGCCCAGAATCCAAGGAAAGAAATGTGACACGTGAGTGGTTGGATGGAGTGTAGCGGTGGTGTGAGGAAGAAGAAGAGGTGTGGTTGAGGGTGGGTATGAAGGTATGGAAAGAGAAGGGGTGTGTAGGATGTGGTGGTAAGTAGGTGTGGCTTTGGAGAAGGGGTGGGGATATGGTGGAGAGGTATTGTGAGTGATAAATGTGTTGGTGTGGGTGGGGAAAAAGAAGGCACTAAATTTCCAACGCATCCATCTTCTCTGCCCATCCAATCCCACCCATCCAGTCCCACCCATCCAATCCCACCCATCCAATCCCACCCATCCAATCCCACCCATCCAGTCCCACCCATCCAATCCCACCCATCCAATCTCACCCATCCAATCCCACCCATTCAATCCCACCCATCCAATCCCACCCATCCAATCCCACCCATTCAATCCCACCCATCCAATCCCACCCATCCAATCCCACCCATCCAATCTTACCCATCCAATCCTACCCCATCTAACCTCACCCATCCAACTTCACCCATCCAATCCCACCTATCCAATCCCACCCACCTATCCAATCCCACCCATCTAATCCCACCCACCCATCCAATCCCACCCATCCAATCCTACCCATCCATCCAATCCCACCCATCCAATCCCACCCATCCAATCCCACCCATCCAATCCCACCCATCCAATCTCACCCATCCAATCCCACCCATCCAATCCTACCCATCCAATCCCACCCATCCAATCCCACCCATCCAATCTCACCCATCCAATCCCACCCATCCAATCCCACCCATCCAATCCCACCAATCCAATCCCACCCATCCAATCCAATCCCACCCATCCAATCCAATCCCACCCATCCAATCCTACCCATCCAATCCCACCCATCCAATCTTCCTCCAGTGTCCTCAACGCTCACTACTTTCCCAAGCTCCACCAGCTCAAGTATGAACTTGAAGACGGTAGGACCAGGATTGATGGACCCGTGAGGTACGGGTTCGATTCCTCTGAGTTCCCTGACTTCTCATGGAAGGGATATGCCGTGTTTTCAAAGTTGCAGGTGTGTGGATGATAGAATTTTTTATAAATTCTTTTCTCATAATTTCATTCTTATTCATTGTGGAGAACTAACACTTTGAAATTCTTTTAGAAAAAATTCTCACTAGAGATTTTTCGTTACAAAATGTTCTTACTAAAAAAATTCTCGCTAAAGAAATTTTCACTATAAAATGTATACTATAAAAAATGTTTCACCACGGAATTTTTTTTCAACAAACCACAAGCACCATCCCTTAACCCCATGACTCCTAACCCTATGAACTCTAATCCCATGCCCCCTAACCCCATGACTCCTAACCCTATGACCTCTAACCCCATGCCCCCTAACCCCACGCCCCCTATCCCTATGACCTCTAGCCCCATGACCCTCTAACTCCATGCCCCCTAGGACGAAGTGTTGTTCGACGTAGAGGTGCAGAAGCAAGGCCTATACAAGCTACTGTACCACTACATTAACATCGAAGGTGACCAGGTGCAGGCCCGAGTGACAGCTACCCCTGACGCTTCTGTCAGAGATGCCTCCGAACAGTCGAGCAACGTGGTCTTCAAGCCTCTCCGCAACTTCACAATGGCCTCTTCGGGTGGAGGGTATGAGTCGATCCTCTTCCTCAACAAGGGCAAGTGGACCTTCGCCCTCAATACCTTTGAGAAAGTTCTGGTGGTAAGTGGGCGATGTGTGGTGGTTAGACTGCCTTTCCTGTCTCTGTCCTGTTTCTTTTTGATCAACATAATTCATTCTAACCTCCTTCCACACTTTTTAATCATTCTTTTCACACTTTCCGACCTTTTTAGCGCTTAACTTTTTTTTCTCATAATCATTTCCTTTTCCCACCCTCTCATTTTCCTTTTACCTTTTCCAATACTCTCCTCCAACCCCCCAAAACCACATAAACCATTTTCACCCAATGTTTCCAAAACTACATAAACCAGCCACCCCCCTTCCAAGACTACGCAACCAACTCCTTCTAACCTCCAGGACTACATGGTGCTGATTCCCTCAGCCTACTACGAAGCTTCACTGCTCCACAGCAAATTCTTCCCCTCCTGCACAGTACCATCCACCCACGACATGTACATTTGCTTTATACCTTCACTTTTCAGTACTTCTTGATGTACGTGTGTTAGTATTGCTCAGTATTTCTGAGTGTACATGTCTTAGTTTTGCGGATTATTTGTAACAGCGTCGTTGACTTTTTTTTTACTTGTGTTTATAACTATAAAGATACTCATGAAACATTACAGTATTTCTACTTATTTCAGTAACTCGCATTTTTTTCTAGTATTTTGAGTATTATTTTGAGTATTCTTTATTTTATTCGTCTATTTCTACCAATCTTTATCTATTCACCCACTTTCACCCACCCCACCTAACCATTAACCCACTTACCAACAAAGCCATTCAAACATTTCAATCCACTCAAACTCACCAACCCACTCAACTCTATCTACTCACTCACCCACCCACTTACCCACTCATCTACCCACTTATGCTAACCTTCCCACCCACTCACCCATTTACTTCCACCCACTCACCCACCCACTCTCCCACCCACCCACCCACTCACCCACCCACTCACCCACCCACTCACCCACCCACTTACCCACCCACTCACCCACCCACTTACCCACCCACTCACCCACCCACTCACCCACCCACTCACCCACTCACCCACTCAGCCACTCACCCATCCATTCACCCACCCACCCACTCACCCACTCACTCACTCACCCACCCACTCACTCACCCACCCACCCACTCACTCACCCACCCACCCACCAGGTGCAAGCACTACTCATACGTGGACTTGAACTTATACCGCGGGGTGAAAGGAGCCGATGGAAGAGCAAGGGTGGGATCGGAGTTCGACCAGACTCAAACCTTCCCAAACCATGAAATTCTCCACAGCTTGGACCTCGAGTCAATGGCCTACCTGAATGACGAACAGGTGGATGGTGATAGGGCTGGAGGGATGGTTATAATGACGAGATAAAAAAAATATTTATGAAATTTTTTCTAACAACCATTCACTAAACCACCACCGCAACCGCTGAAGAATATCATACCCAACCTATCCAACCACTTACCATCTACCAACTACCCAACCAAACCCCCCAAACTATCCCAATCTACCCAACTCTTTCACCCAAACACCAGAGTTCTCTCACGGTGGACGTTCCAGTGGGGAGACCAGGAGATTACGTCTTCATCGTGTCCTACTTCACCGACGACAACGAGCGAATGCAGGAGTTGGGCGTGGATGTGGTGGGAACTTCTGATGAAGACCCGGCCGTTCTCAGGATTGCAAACTGTCCTTATTCGTTGGTGGTATGGTGTGGTCGTTGGTGGTGTGATGTGGTCATTGGTGGTGTGGTAATTGATGGTGAAGTGTAATCGTTGGTAATGTGGTGTGGTTGTTGGTAGTGTGGTGTGGTCGTTGATGGTGGGGTGTGGTTATTGGTGGTGTGGTTATTGGTGGCATAGTGGGGCCACTGGTGTTGTGGTGTGATCGTTAGTGTTGTGGTGTGATTGTTGGTGGTATGTGTGGTGGCTGTTTGGTGGTGTGGTAGTGTTGTGTGATGTAGTAATTGGTTGAGGGTGTGTGAGGTTGTTGGTGGTGTGGTGTGGTCATTGGTGGTGTGGTCATTGGTGGTGTGGTCATTGGTGGTGTGGTCATTGGTGGTGTGGTCATTGGTGGTGTGGTCATTGGTGGTGTAGTCATTGGTGGTGTGGTCATTGGTGGCATGATGAGGCCACTGGTGTTGGTGGTGTGGTTGTCGAAGTAGGAGCTGGTGGATGTTGTGGTTATAAGGGCTGTTAGCGGAATTTTGAAAACGAAATCTTTTTGTTGTTCGAAAATAAAAAAGAAAGGAGTGTATGTGGTGTGGTCTGGTGCTTGAAAGGTTGTGGGGAACGCTCCAAAGCCTGATGAATATCAGTTCTTGAAAGATTCAACCTCCTATAATAAAAGACTTCGCATTGATTTACCCTTATAGCTAAGAACCTTGAACACTTTCATCGTCCAACGAGCCTTCCACATTTTTCAACTTCCCCCGTAGTTCTCCTTGTCGCCAGTACATCCACGACCTCTCGCACAACACCAAGTCCTTCCACGTCTCATCCGACCACGCCACCCTCACCCTCTCTGGCCGCTCCGACGTCAACGTCGCCATTGTGAGTGATGATATGATAACTGTGGTTTTATTGCCTTCATCCCCATCAGTACTACTATCATCACTATCACCACCATCACTACTACTATCATCACTATCACCACCATCACTACTACTATCATCACCATTATTACTACTGCTAACATCACCATCATCCCTACTGCTAACATCATCATCACCATCACTACTACTATCATCACCACCACCATCATCATTACTACTATCATGAGCATCATACCACAAATCCCACCATCATTAGCACCCCCATCTTTACCATCTTCACTTTCACCGCCACTAGCACCACCACCATCACCACCACCATCATCATCACCACCACAATCACCACTATCACCACTATCACCACCACCACCACCACCACCACCACCACCACCACCACCACCACCACCACCACCACCACCACCACCACCACCACCACCACCACCACCACCACCACCACTACCACCACCACCAGCACCACCACCACCACCACCACCACCACCACAGGACCACGTGTACGCCATCCCCATAGAACAAGCCTCTCCCTCCCTCATCGAACCCAAGTTCAAGTGCCTCTACCGCTATGAACAGTGAGAAGAACCCAGAAATATAATAATAATAATAATTCTATCATGATATTTCACATTTTTATTATGATTTTTATCAATTTTAATGTATTATAAGTTATAATTTTATTAATAATTATATTAGTTTTATAATCATTGCTTTTATTATTATTAATCATCAAATATTTTTTCATATTTTCATTGTTTTCATTGTTGATTGAGTGGCCTTGAAACGCCGCGGGGTTAATGCCACTATAATAATAATATAATATAATATAATAATAATATAATATAATTCGTATTTGTATTGTATTTTATTTTTGATCACTACATTCCTTGACCCTTCTAACTTCTATAATTTTTTAAATTTTTTTAATCGTCGTAATCTTCATCACCTTTGAATCGTCATCTTCTTCATTCCATCACCTCATGCCCTTCTGGCTTTCTCTGCACTCTCTCATTTCTCTTTTATCACCCTCATCATACTATAACCACTCCCGCTACACCCACCTCCTCATCACACCCACCCTCTCACTACACTTACCCCCTCATCACACCTACCTCCTCACCACACCCACCCCTTTACCGCACCCACCCTCTTATCACACCCACCCCTTTACCGCACTCACCCCCTTATCACACCCACCCTCTCATCACACCCACCACCTCCTCATCACACCTACCTCCTCACCACACCCACCACCTCATCACACGCACCTTTTCATCACACGCACCTTTTCATCACACCCACCACATCATCACACCTACCTCCTCTCATCACACGCACCCCCTCATTACACCCACCCCCTCACCACACCCACCCTCTCATCACACCCACCCCTTTACCGCACCCACCCCCTTATCACACCCACCTTCTCATCACACCCACCCCCTCATTACACCCACCCTTTTATCACACCCACCCTCCATCACACCCACCCCCTCATCACACCCACACTCACCAAACCCTCGCACAGATGCGCCCAAAACCTAGCGAAAGAGTCGTTGCCAGGTGTGAAGATCAAGTTCAAGACTGACGTCATGAGGTCTCCTCCCTTCAACACCACCGACCCCACGACCACTCTTGTGCAGCTCCACCGATCCTCCGTTGGTGGGGTGGCGTTAGGGTGTAGTAGTTGTTGAGCGAAGATTTTGAGGGATATGGTTTGGTGTGGGTGGTGGGGAGGGTTGAGAGGGTTGTGAAAGGATGTGTTGTTTGAGTGGTAGAAAGTTGTTGTTTAAAGAAATAGATTGTTGTTGCTTGCAGTTGTGAAGAAGTTTTTGCACTTTCAACAATCTTCACCATTGCCCAAACCACAACCACCACTACCAAGAACCATTTATAACCTATAATCACCACTCAAAACTACAAGCATCGTTAAAACCTTAACCGCCACTCAAAACTTCAACAGACACAACCACCAAAGCCACAACCACATTTGATACTACAACCACAAGCGCTACCACGACTACAACAGCCACCATAACAACCACCCCAACTACAACCCCCACCACAACTACAACAACCACCACAACCACCACCACAGCCACGAGTGGAAGTGACAGCGGCCACCAACAAGCCAGATGACTACAGCCTCGTGGTTCTCTACTACCAGCCGTTCATCGTGGGATTTGACGTGGATGTACTGGTGCACCAGAATGGAAGGGTCCAGAAAGGTGGCTTGGAGTGGTTTGGGCTTGAGTCAAAGATTTTGGATTAAATCAAGGATAAGATTATGATTTGAAACCTAGGGATTCAATCAAGGATAAGATTATGATTTGAAATCTAGGGATTTACTCAAGGATAAGATTATGATTTTAAAACTAGGGATTTAATCATGGATTAGGGATCAAATCAAATCTTGAGGATTAAATCAGAAAACGAGTTTAACTCAATGATTGGAAACTGAAGCAGGAATTCCTTTTGTCATTTCTTAACTCCCCACCTCCCTTCTAAACAACTTTGAATCCTTCCTGACGTCATCCAGTCCTTTCCCACTCCCAGCCTCACATCAAACCTCCTCGCAACCTCAAACCACTCAACCTTTTTCTCCAACCTTCAAACCATTCAACTCCCCCAATCACAAACCCCCAACTCCCCCCAATCACAAACCCCCATCTCCTCCCAATCACAAACCCCCATCTCCCCCCAACTTCAAACCCCTAAATTCCCCCCCCCCCCATCTTCAGGAGTTCTTCGTGCTGACTTCTGTCCTTCCAAGACCGGCTGTCACGCCACAGTGACCTTCAAGAACCACACTGAGGTGCGCCTCTCGGAACCCAGAACCAGCTTCACTTTCAACAGCACATCTCCTGTGTGGCTGGTGAGTGCTGGTGTTGGTGGTGGTGGTTGTGGTGGTGATGGTAGTGATGGTGATGGTGGTGATGGTGATGGTGGTGATGGTGATGGTGGTGATGGTGATGGTAAGTAGGTGATGGTGGAAAATGGGTGGTAGTGGCATGGCTTTTGGGGTGTTGTAATGGTGAAGTGTGTAGCTTGGTGGCTTATGAAAATTTATAAACTCGTACTTTCTGACTTTCATGTGAATTAACCCAAAGTTCTTCGTTTCGACTTTATTTCAGCCTTGACTACAGCTTACCTTCATTTAACTTTTAACCACATCTTCATCCAAGTCCCATTTTTCAAAAGTTTTTACATCCAATATTCATCCATTTTTCATCCAACCTTAACCGCACCTTTATCCATTTCCACACCCATACATCCTTATCACACCAACCCTCATCCATCTTCGTCAGACCAACACCCATCCACCCTTATCACACCAACCCTCATTCACCCTTATTAAACCAACACCCATCCACCCCATTAAATCAACACTCACCCACCCCTTCAAACCAACACTCATCCCCCCCATCAAACCAACACCCATCCACCCCATCAAACCAACACCCATCCACCCCATCAAACCAACACCCATCCACCCCATCAAACCAACACCCATCCACCCCATCAAACCAACACCCATCCATCCCACAGGACTACATGTTAGTGGTACCTTCCAACAGCTACAATGACAAGCTTCTCTCAGACAACACCAGGTCTCAAGATTCCAACTACTTCCAAGACCAGTGTGCCGGAGACTTCTACCAAGTCCTGTGAGTGTTGTTTTTGACGTCCTTTGATGGCGCCTTTGTGTGTTGGTGGTTTGTTGTTTGAGTGGTTGTGTTGTTGGGTGGTTGTGTGTTTGAGTGGTTTGATGTTTGAGTGGTTTGGTGTTTGAGTGGTTGTGTGGTTGAGTGGTTGTGTGTTTGAGTGGTTGTGTGTTTGAGTGGTTGTGTGTTTGAGTGGTTGTGTGGTTGAGTGGTTGTGTGGTTGAGTGGTTGTGTGGTTGAGTGGTTGTGTGTTTGAGTGGTTGTGTGGTTGAGTGGTTGTGTGGTTGAGTGGTTGTGTGGTTGAGTGGTTGTGTGGTTGAGTGGTTGTGTGGTTGAGTGGTTGTGTGGTTGAGTGG
>OX387250.1:2938347-2970847 GCA_947562095.1 Branchellion lobata
TGTGGAGGGTGTTATGTGTGTGGAGGGTGTTTATGTGTGTGGAGGGTTTTATGTGTGTGGAGGGTGTTATGTGTGTGGAGGGTGTATGTGTGTGGAGGGTGTTATGTGTGTGGAGGGTGTTATGTGTGTGGAGGGTGTTATGTGTGTAGAGGGTGTTATGTGTGTGGAGGGTGTTATGTGTGTGGAGGGTGTTATGTGTGTGGAGGGTGTTATGTGTGTGGAGGGTGTTATGTGTGTGGAGGGTGTTATGTGTGTGGAGGGTGTTATGTGTGTGGAGGGTGTTATGTGTGTGGAGGGTGTTATGTGTGTGGAGGTGTTATGTGTGTGGAAGGTGTTATGTGTGTGGAGGGTGTTATGTGTGTGGAGGGTGTTATGTGTGTAGAGGGTGTTATGTGTGTGGAGGGTGTTATGTGTGTGGAGGGTGTTATGTGTGTGGAGGGTGTTATGTGTGTGGAGGGTGTTAATGTGTGTGGAGGGTGTTATGTGTGTGAAGGGTGTTATGTGTGTGGAGGGTGTTATGTGTGTGGAGGGTGTTATGTGTGTGGAGGGTTTTATGTGTGTGGAGGGTGTTATGTGTGTGGAGGGTGTTATGTGTGTGGAGGGTGTTATGTGTGTGGAGGGTGTTATGTGTGTGGAGGGTGTTATGTGTGTGGAGGGTGTTATGTGTGTGGAGGGTGTTATGTGTGTGGAGGGTGTTATGTGTGTGGAGGGTGTTATGTGTGTGGAGGGTGTTATGTGTGTGGAGGGTGTTATGTGTGTGAAGGGTGTTATGTGTGTGGAGGGTGTTATGTGTGTAGAGGGTGTTATGTGTGTGGAGGGTGTTATGTGTGTGGAGGGTGTTATGTGTGTGGAGGGTGTTATGTGTGTGGAGGGTGTTATGTGTGTGGAGGGTGTTATGTGTGTGGAGGGTGTTATGTGTGTGGAGGGTGTTATGTGTGTGGAGGGTTTTATGTGTGTGAAGGGTGTTATGTGTGTGGAGGGTGTTATGTGTGTAGAGGGTGTTATGTGTGTGGAGGGTGTTATGTGTGTGGAGGGTGTTATGTGTGTGGAGGGTGTTATGTGTGTGGAGGGTGTTGTGTGTTTGAAGGGTGTTATGTGTGCGGAGGGTGTTATGTGTGTGGAGGGTGTTATGTGTGTGGAGGGTGTTATGTGTGTGGAGGGTGTTATGTGTGTGAAGGGTGTTAAGTGTGTGGAGGGTGTTATGTGTGTGGAAAGAAAAAAAGACTTTGTGTACAACCATCGAATCCATTACGCAATCCAAATTTCGAATCACCAACCCACACTTCCATTCCAACCGCCACATCACAACCACCACAACCACCACACCACAATTTCACTACAACAACCACACCATACCACAACCGCCACCGCCACTACAGCTGCAAACCTAACGTAGCTGGACGTCGTTGCGACATGTGTCTGGCAGGCCACTACAACTTCCCGCACTGCGACGCTTGCAGCTGTGACGTCAGAGGGACCACCAAAGACGTTTGTGACCAAACCACCTCCCAGTGCTTCTGCAAGGTTAACTTTTCATCAAACATGAATTTTTGTTTAAGAATTGATGAATATTTAGCGGAGGATTTTCAGAGAAAACTTAACACTTGCAAATCACCATAAAAACGTTTCAGCAATCACCATTGAAACTTTACAAAAACTACAAACCATTCACCCATATCATCCCCACCAAAACCACACCTACTACAACACCCACTCCACCACCACTCCACCACCACTCCACCATCCACTCCCCTCCAACCATTTTATCACCCATTTTAAACCCACACCTACCCTATCATCCAATCCATCCTCCACCCCAGAACCACACCCAATCTCCATCCACCCCCACAGGAAAACGTGGAGGGGTCTTACTGTGACCAGTGTATTGACTCGGCCTTCTTCTTGGAAAGCAAGAATCCCAAGGGTTGCAGCAAGTGCTTCTGTTCCGGAGTCACCACCTCTTGTCAGTCTTCTTCTCTCCGCTGGCATTCTGTGAGTTGGAGGGATGAGTGAAAGTAGGGGTTGGAGGGATGGGTGAAAGTGAGGATTGGGGAAATGGGTGAAAGTGTGGGTTGGGGGAATGGGTGAAAGTGAGGATTGGGGAAATGGGTGAAAATGTGGGTTGGAGGAATGGGTGAAAGTGGAGGTTGGGGGAATGAGGGGAAGTGTGGGTTGAGGGTTTTTTGGTAGTTTGGGGAGATTCTATGGGTAAATGGGGGTTTTTGAAAACGAATTTTGAGGCTTTGGGTGGTTCGGTTGGAGGTCTGTTGTTTGGATGAGGTGTATTGGTGTATTGGAGTGTATTTTTTGAATTCAAAAGTCATTTAATAATAGTTTCAATGTGGTTTAATAATAGGTTAAAGATGGTTTTTTGGTGGTTTGATGATAATAATTCAAAGGTGGCTCAGAGATACATTGATTGTGGTTTGATGAAAAATACTCGCATTTCATGTTACCCTCTGACAGCTCCTACACCCTTTCTATATAACCCTTTCTCACTCCACAAATCCTCTCCCTTCTTCAGATAAATGAGAAGGAGGGATGGACTCTGTCGAATGTGTTAGAAGCCACGGTGGATGACGAAGGGGATGAACTAAGGGTAATACACCACGAACTCGTCCAGTCTGAGCTACCTGTGTACTGGAAGGCTCCGCCTGCATACGTTGGAAACAAGGTGGTGGGAGGAAAGCGTTAAGTGGGTTGGAGATGGGTGATGAGTGGAAGATGGGTGATGAGTGGAAGATGGGTGATGAGTGGAAGATGGGTGATGAGTGGAAGACGGGTGATGAGTGGAAGATGGGTGATGAGTGGAAGACGGGTGATGAGTGGAAGATGGGTGATGAGTGGAAGACGGGTGATGAGTGGAAGATGGGTGATGAGTGGAAGACGGGTGATGAGTGGAAGACGGGTGATGAGTGGAAGACGGGTGATGAGTGGAAGATGGGTGATGAGTGGAAGATGGGTGATGAGTGGAAGACGGGTGATGAGTGGAAGATGGGTGATGAGTGGAAGATGGGTGATGAGTGGAAGATGGGTGATGAGTGGAAGATGGGTGATGAGTGGAAGATGGGTGATGAGTGGAAGATGGGTGATGAGTGGAAGATGGGTGATGAGTGGAAGATGGGTGATGAGTGGAAGATGGGTGATGAGTGGAAGATGGGGGATGAGTGGAAGATGGGTGATGAGTGGAAGATGGGGGATGAGTGGAAGATGGGGGATGAGTGGAAGATGGGTGATGAGTGGAAGATGGGTGATGAGTGGAAGACGGGTGATGAGTGGAAGACGGGTGATGAGTGGAAGATGGGTGATGAGTGGAAGATGGGTGATGAGTGGAAGATGGGGGATGAGTGGAAGATGGGGGATGAGTGGAAGACGGGTGATGAGTGGAAGATGGGTGATGAGTGGAAGACGGGTGATGAGTGGAAGATGGGTGATGAGTGGAAGATGGGTGATGAGTGGAAGATGGGGGATGAGTGGAAGATGGGGGATGAGTGGAAGATGGGGGATGAGTGGAAGATGGGGGATGAGTGGAAGATGGGTGATGAGTGGAAGATGGGTGATGAGTGGAAGACGGGTGATGAGTGGAAGACGGGTGATGAGTGGAAGATGGGTGATGAGTGGAAGACGGGTGATGAGTGGAAGATGGGTGATGAGTGGAAGACGGGTGATGAGTGGAAGATGGGTGATGAGTGGAAGACGGGTGATGAGTGGAAGATGGGTGATGAGTGGAAGACGGGTGATGAGTGGAAGATGGGTGATGAGTGGAAGACGGGTGATGAGTGGAAGATGGGTGATGAGTGGAAGATGGGTGATGAGTGGAAGATGGGGGATGAGTGGAAGATGGGGGATGAGTGGAAGATGGGGGATGAGTGGAAGACGGGTGATGAGTGGAAGATGGGTGATGAGTGGAAGACGGGTGATGAGTGGAAGACGGGTGATGAGTGGAAGATGGGTGATGAGTGGAAGACGGGTGATGAGTGGAAGATGGGTGATGAGTGGAAGATGGGTGATGAGTGGAAGATGGGTGATGAGTGGAAGATGGGTGATGAGTGGAAGATGGGTGATGAGTGGAAGATGGGTGATGAGTGGAAGACGGGTGATGAGTGGAAGATGGGTGATGAGTGGAAGATGGGTGATGAGTGGAAGATGGGTGATGAGTGGAAGATGGGTGATGAGTGGAAGATGGGTGATGAGTGGAAGATGGGTGATGAGTGGAAGATGGGTGATGAGTGGAAGACGGGTGATGAGTGGAAGATGGGTGATGAGTGGAAGACGGGTGATGAGTGGAAGATGGGTGATGAGTGGAAGATGGGTGATGAGTGGAAGATGGGTGATGAGTGGAAGATGGGTGATGAGTGGAAGATGGGTGATGAGTGGAAGATGGGTGATGAGTGGAAGATGGGTGATGAGTGGAAGATGGGTGATGAGTGGAAGATGGGTGATGAGTGGAAGATGGGTGATGAGTGGAAGATGAGGGATGAGTGGAAGATGGGTGATGAGTGGAAGATGGGTGATGAGTGGGAGATGGGTGATGAGTGGAAGATGGGTGATGAGTGGAAGATGGGTGATGAGTGGAAGACGGGTGATGAGTGGAAGACGGGTGATGAGTGGAAGATGGGTGATGAGTGGAAGATGGGTGATGAGTGGAAGACGGGTGATGAGTGGAAGATGGGTGATGAGTGGAAGACGGGTGATGAGTGGAAGATGGGTGATGAGTGGAAGATGGGTGATGAGTGGAAGATGGGTGATGAGTGGAAGACGGGTGATGAGTGGAAGATGGGTGATGAGTGGAAGATGGGTGATGAGTGGAAGACGGGTGATGAGTGGAAGATGGGTGATGAGTGGAAGATGGGGGATGAGTGGAAGATGGGGGATGAGTGGAAGACGGGGGATGAGTGGAAGATGGGGGATGAGTGGAAGACGGGTGATGAGTGGAAGATGAGGGATGAGTGGAAGACGGGTAGAACTAAGAAGAAAATTTGTAATAGTAAAAGGAATGTAAATTGAAAATGGGTTGAAATAGGACGGGTGGAAGTTTGAAAATGGGTGGAATGGGAGAAAAGGTGGGTAACAAACGAATGAATGAATGAATGAATGAATGAATGAATGAATGAATGAATGAATAAATGAATGAATGAATGAATGAATGAATGAATGAATGAATGAATGAATGAATGAATGAAAAATGAATTAATGAATGAATTAATGAATGAACGATCGAATGAATGAATGAATGAAGGAATGAATGAATGAATGAATGAATGAATGAAAGAATGAATGAACAATCGAATGAATGAATGAACAATCGAATGAATGAATGAAAGTATGAATAAAGTAATGAATGAACGAATGAAAGTATGAATAAAGGAATGAATGAATGAATGAGTGAATGAATGAACAACAGGTGGCTTCATACGGAGGAAGGTTGAAGTACACAATCTACTTCGAGAAAGGAGCTGACGCAGAGGTTTCATTGCATCCAAATAATCTTCATCCACCTTTGATTAACTTATAATTAATTATGTTATTTTAAAATATTATTATTAATATATCATTCTTTTAAAAAAATTATGATTATTTTACTATCTTTTCCTTTAATTTTTCATTAATTTTCATTTATTTCTTATTTTTATAAATTATATTTATCACCTTCTTCCATTTCTCCACAGGCTATGTACGAGCCAGACGTGATATTGGAAGGAGGAGACATGGAGATTTCCTTCGCCTCTGATGTCTCGGTGAAGGCAGGAGAGGAGCACGAGGCTGTGGTGGAACTGATTGAGGTGGGCGGGCTGTCTTCTCACACACTCCTACCAATCATTTGTCCACCATCACCAAACACCAACTATCATCCAACCACCATTACTAAACACCAACCCTCATTCATCCACCATCACCAAACACCAACCCTCATTCATCCACCATCACTATCTCAAACACATGCATTCATCGTCCAAACCAAACACTGTCATTCGATGGATATCTACCTTCTCATCCACCATCAACCAAAAACACCCATGAATGGTTATTAATTACCCACAAGCACCCACAAACACTCAAAAACACCCACAAACACTCAAAAACACCCACAAACACTCAAAAACACCCACAAACACCCACAAACACCAACAAACACCCACAAACGCCCACAAACACTCAAAAACACCCACAAAAACCCACAAACACCCACAAACACCCACAAACACTCACAAACACCCCAAAACATCCATCAATGATTATTAATTACCCACAAACACCCACAAACACCCAAAAACACTCACAAACACTCACGAACACCCACAAACACTCACAAACACCCACAAACACCCATGCTTAAAATACATGCTCATTAAGCACCCACACTCCAAATACGCTCCCAACACCCATCCACCCATCCACAACACCCACCCATCCACAACACCCACTCATCCACAACACCCACTCATCCACAACACCCACTCATCCACAACACCCACTCATCCACAACACCCACCCATCTACAACACCCACTCATCTACAACACCCACCCATCTACAACACCCACTCATCCACAACACCCACCCATCTACAACACCCACTCATCTACAACACCCACCCATCTACAACACCCACTCATCTACAACACCCACCCATCTACAACACCCACCCATCTACAACACCCACTCATCTACAACACCCACCCATCTACAACACCCACTCATCCACAACACCCACCCATCTACAACACCCACTCATCTACAACACCCACCCATCTACAACACCCACTCATCTACAACACCCACCCATCTACAACACCCACTCATCCACAACACCCACTCATCCACAACACCCACTCATCCACAACACCCACTCATCCACAACACCCACTCATCCACAACACCCACCCATCTACAACACCCACCCATCTACAACACCCACCCATCTACAACACCCACCATCCCCAACATCCACCCATCCATCTATTCACTCACAACAACAACACCCACCCACCCATTCACTCACTTGTAAAAACAACACCCATTCATTCATCTACTCACTCACAGCAACACCCATTCACCCATTCACTCACAACACCAACATCCAGTTCCTCTTTCCCCACAGGGCAACTTTGTGCACAAGGCCACAGGCAACGTGGTGCCACGGAGTCAGTTCATGACGGTGCTTGCGAGGTTGGAGGCTCTGTACATCAGGAACACCTACTACACACACACGTCCCTTTTCAGGTGGTGGGAGGGAAGGGGGATAAGGAGGGAAAATAGAAATGGGGTAGGAAGAGGGTGGATGGAGAGATGAGGTGGAGAACTAGATGTGGATGGTTTGGAGGAGGGTTGAGGAAGAGGAGTAGATGTTAAGAATGAGGAGGAGGAGGAGGAGGAGGAGGAAAAGGAGGAGGAGGAGGAGGAGGAGGAGGAGAAGGAGGAGGAGAAGGAGGAGGAGGAGGAGGAGGAGGAGGAGGAGGAGGAGGAGGAGGAGGAGGAGGAGGAGGAGGAGAAGGAGGAGGAGAAGGAGGAGGAGAAGGAGGAAGAGAAGGAGGAAGAGAAGGAGGAGGAGGAGGAGGAGGAGGAGGAGGAGGAGGAGGAGGAGGAGGAGGAGGAGGAGGAGGAGGAGGAGGAGGAGGAGGAGGAGGAGGAGGAGGAGGAGGAGGAGGAGGAGGAGGAGGAGGAGGAGGAGGAGGAGGAGGAGGAGGAGGAGGAGGAGGAGGAGGAGGAGGAGGAGGAGTAGGAAAGAGGAAATAAGAACAGGATATAAGAACTAGAGGCGGAAAGTTGAGACGGAAGGGTTCAATAAAGAGAGTGGATTGGACCGGCATTGAAAAGTGGATTAGGATTGAGAGGTTTGTAAGAATGGTTATTCGAAAAAAAGAGAGTATTTCGAAAAGAGAATAAAAATGGAAAAATCTCATTTTGTTTTTCATCTTAACTCGAAAAACCTCAAAACTTACGAATCAAAAAAATACATTAACCTATACGCACCCAAACTCTCACAAACAAAAACACTTAAAAACACAGGCAAAAAAACATACAAACACTCAAAAATACAAACAAAAACACAAACAAAATAAACAAACAAAACAAACATACAAAAAAAACAAACATACAAACAAAAAAAACATACAAAACGCCAAAAAAAAACAAACAAAACGCCAAAAAAAAAAACAAAAAAACTTCCAAAAAAAAACAAACAAAAAAAAACAAACAACAAAAAAAAACCGCCTTCAGCATCAAAGACATCGAGTTGCAAGTGGCCACACAGTACGGTGAGGGAGAAGACGCGCATTCGGTGGAGGTTTGTCAGTGTCCACCCAGCTACGCAGGGTCCTCGTGTGAGACCTGCTCACCAGGTTACCACAGGGCCCAGGGCCAGCAACTGGGAGTCTGTGTCCCATGCAACTGCAACGGTAGAGCCAGTACCTGTCATCCCTTGACTGGAGTCTGCCAGGTGCCCAATCATGTTTTTGTATATTTTTTTGACTTCTTATTTTGTGATTTCTTTTTTTATTCTATTATTATTTCATATAAATTTCGTTATTTATTTATTTATTTTTTATCTTTTTTATCTTTTATTTTATTTTTTTTTAATAATTCTTTTATATCAATTTCGTTCTTTTTTTATTTTTTTATCTTTCTTCTTTTATCTTTTTTACACTTTCTTGTGTATCCATTCTCAACCATTTTTTACGTTTCTTCCGCCAATCTTTTTCCCTCCCAAACCATCCCATCCTTCATTCATCCTATCCCATCCCTCATCCAACCCATCCTATCTTTCTACCCAATTCATTCCTCATCCAACCCATTCCATCCTTCTCCCCAATCCATCCAGCCATCCATCCCCCCTCATCCTACCCTCCAGGACTGCAGAGACAATTTTGACGGTCCTGAGTGTAAGGAGTGTAGACAAGGTTTCTACCACGACGCCCGCTACGATGTCTGCAGACCCTGCTCGTGCCCTTCAACCGATCCAGACAAAAAGTACCACCTTCAAATCCTTCTGTGTCCTTGTTTTTTGATATTTTTTGTCTTTGTTGCTTAATGTTTTTTTGTTGTTTTTGATGTTTTTTGTTGTTTTTTGTTGTTGTTTAATGTTTTTGATATTTTTTGTTGTCTTTGATGTTTTTTCGTTGTTGGTTGATGTTTTTTTGTTGTTTCTTTGTGTGTTTTTTTGTTATTTTTTTGTTTTTTTAGTGTGTTATTTGGTTATTTCTTGTTTTTTGTGTGTTTTTTGTTTTTTTTGTTATCTGATTTTCTAAGTTTTCTGATTTTCCAAGTTTTCTGATGTTTTTCAGCGTAATTAATCTTTATTTCGTCGCTTAACTTACATCGATTACTTTAGAAAAAACTTTTAACCGATTTTATTATCCTGTTTTGTCATTTTTCAGTTTTGCTTCAACGTGTGACGTGAGTCCCTCAGGCACGCTAGAAAGGTGCTACTGTCTGCCGGGCTACATCGGAGTGCACTGCGATCGGTGGGAGCCTATTGTCATTATATGCCATTAATTATAATTAGTTATGATAAGTTATAATTAGTTATGATTAGTTATGATTAGTTATGATAAGTTATAATTAGTCATGATTAGTTATGATTAGTTATGATTAGTTATGATTAGTTATGGTTATTTAATAATAGACGTTTTTGAGTGGCCTCGAAACTCTAAGGGGTTAAGGCCACTATAATAATATTTATATTGTATTGTATTGTATTTGTAGTTATTTAAAATACGAATGACTGTGACTATTTGCCTTGAGAATGGTCTTGAATAGGTCAATAAAGAACAAGAATGCTTATTCAAACCATTAACTTTCAAGTCATAAAATTTTAATTAACAAAAATCAAACACCCCAAAAATCAACCACCCAAACATCCAACCACCCAAACATCCAACCACCCAAGCATCCAACCACCCAAACATCCAACCACCCAAACATCCAACCACCCAAACATCCAACCACCCAAACATCCAACCACCCAAACATCCAACCACCCAACCATCCAACCACCCAAACATCCAACCACCCAACCATCCAACCACCCAAACATCCAACCACCCAAACATCCAACCACCCAAACATCCAACCACCCAAACATCCAACCACACAAACATCCAACCACCCAAACATCCAACCACCCAAACATCCAACCACCCAAACATTCAACCACCCAAACATCCAACCACCCAAACATCCAACCACCCAAACATCCAACCACCCAAACATCCAACCACCAAACCCTCAACCACCCAAACATCCAACCACCCAAACATCCAACCACCAAACCCTCAACCTCCCAGCTGCGCACCAGGCTACTGGGGACAGCCGTTGGAAGCGGGGGGAAGTTGTATGAAGTGTGAGTGTAACGGCAACATTGACGAGAGGGACCCAGGCTGTTGCGACCAAACCACTGGCCAGTGTCTCAGATGTTTGGGGAATACGGGAGGTCTCGCCTGTGAGAGGTGTGCTGAAGGGTACTTTGGAGATGCCGTGCTGCTGAAGAACTGCCAACGTGGGTGGGGTTGTGATAGGATGGAGGTTTTGATGGGGTGAGGTTGTGATAGGATGGAGGTTGTGATGGGGTGGAGGTTGTGATGGGGAGGAGGTTGTGATGGGGTGGAGGTTGTGATGAGGTGGAAGTTGTGGTGGGGTGGAAGTTGTGATAGGATGGGGTGGTGATGGGGTGGGGTGCTGATAGGATGGGGTGGTGATGGGGTGGGATGGTGATGGGGTGGGATGGTGATGGGATGAGGTGGTGATGGGATGGTGATGGGGTGGGATGGTGATGGGGTGGGGTGCTGATAGGATGGGATGGTGATGGGGTGGGATGGTGATGGGGTGGGATGGTGATGGGATGGAGGTGCTGATAGGATGGGATGGTGATGGGGTGGGATGGTGATGGGGTGGAGGTGGTGATGGGGTGGGATGGTGATGGGATGAGGTGGTGATGGGGTGGGATGGTGATGGGGTGGAGGTGGTGATGGGATGAGGTGGTGATGGGATGGGATGGTGATGGGATGAGGTGGTGATGGGGTGGGATGGTGATGGGGTGGAGGTGGTGATGGGATGGGGTGGTGATGGGGTGGAGGTGGTGATGGGATGAGGTGGTGATGGGATGGGATGGTGATGGGATGAGGTGGTGATGGGGTGGAGGTGGTGATAGGATGGGGTGGTGATGGGGTGGGATGGTGATGGGATGGGGTGGTGATGGGGTGGGATGGTGATGGGATGAGGTGGTGATGGGGTGAGGTGGTGATGGGATGGAGGTGCTGATAGGATGGGATGGTGATGGGGTGGGATGGTGATGGGGTGGAGGTGGTGATGGGGTGGGATGGTGATGGGATGAGGTGGTGATGGGGTGGGATGGTGATGGGGTGGAGGTGGTGATGGGATGAGGTGGTGATGGGATGGGATGGTGATGGGATGAGGTGGTGATGGGGTGGGATGGTGATGGGGTGGAGGTGGTGATGGGATGGGGTGGTGATGGGGTGGAGGTGGTGATGGGATGAGGTGGTGATGGGATGGGATGGTGATGGGATGAGGTGGTGATGGGGTGGAGGTGGTGATAGGATGGGGTGGTGATGGGGTGGGATGGTGATGGGATGGGGTGGTGATGGGGTGGGATGGTGATGGGATGAGGTGGTGATGGGGTGAGGTGGTGATGGGATGAGGTGGTGATGGGGTGGAGGTGGTGATGGGATGGGGTGGTGATGGGATGAGGTAGTGATGGGGTGGAGGTGGTGATGGGGTGGGATGGTGATGGGATGGGATGGTGATGGGGTGGGATGGTGATGGGGTGGAGGTGGTGATGGGGTGAGGTGGTGATGGGGTGGTGATGGGGTGGGATGGTGATGGGGTGGAGGTGGTGATGGGATGGTGATGGGATGGGATGGTGATGGGGTGGGATGGTGATGGGGTGGGATGGTGATGGGGTGGAGGTGGTGATGGGATGAGGTGGTGATGGGGTGGGATGGTGATGGGATGGGATGGTGATGAGGTGGAGGTGGTGATGGGGTGGGATGGTGATGGGTGGAAAAGTGAGGATTGAAGCGAAGCTTTTTCGGGAGATTGAAAAGGTTGGAGGGTTTTTGGGTGGTGAGAAAACTTGGAAACATTTGGGTGGAAGGGGAGCTGGGGGTTATGGAGGAAGAGTTTGAATTTTTGGGTTTTTTGGTGTTAGAGAAAGTTGGAAGTTTTTGAAGAATGTGTTAAAATTTGAGAGATGTGTTAGCCTTTGGGTGATGACTAGAGTTGAGTATTGTTGAGTGGAATGGGGGGCAGGTTGTGTCGAGTGCTGAATAGGTGTTGACAAAAGGGGTGTTTGAGAGCGAGTGAAACAACGGATAAAAAATTTAAATAGCCCAAACTCTTGCTGTTCAAAACAAACCTTCATAGCAGTTTAGTTTATTATTAAAAAAAATTTACCTTTTAATCACCTCTTCCCTTCAAGGTTGTAACTGCGACCCAGTGGGAACGGACCATTGTGACCACGTGACAGGGGCTTGTGTCTGCAAACGCAACATCCATGGACCCACGTGTTCACAGTGTGTGGTGAGTCATCCACCTCTCATTCTTTCATTTTCTACCATTCCTCATCCATTATTAATTATTTTTTCATTCATCCTTCATCAGCTATCGTCCTTCTTCTGTATGTCGAGAGAGGAGAAGGAGGAGGAGAGGAGGAGGAGGAGAGGAGGAGGAGCTTCTTCTCTTCTTTTCTTCTTCTTCTTCTTCTTCTTCTTCTTCTTCTTCTTCTTCTTCTTCTTCTTCTTCTTCTTCTTCTTCTTCTTCTTCTTCTTCTTCTTCTTCTTCTTCTTCTTCTTCTTCTTCTTCTTCTCTTCTTCTTCTTCTTCTTCTTCTTCTTCTTCTTCTTCTTCTTCTTCTTCTTCTTCTTCTTCTTCTTCTTCTTCTTCTTCTTCTTCTTCTTCTTCTTCTTCTTCTTCTTCTTCTTCTTCTTCTTCTTCTTCTTCTTTCCACCCTTCAATGGTTCATCATTCAATTCCATCTTTTAGCCATGAGTTGATTAAATCCTCTTTTTTACTCAATTATCCATCAGCGTATTCATCAATCACAACATTCACCCATCCATGCACCCGTTCATACATGCATACAATACAATATAATACAATACAATTAAAAAATAAAAATAAAAATTTTATTATAGTAGCATTAACTGCGTAGAGTTTCGAAGCCGCTCACTCAATGCATCCACCCATGCATACCTTCATTCCTGCTCCCATTCACACATCCATGCACCAATCTTTCCACTCATTCATCCACTCATACATGTTCTTAATCATGCACACATCCATGCATCCATGTTCTCACTCATGCATCCATCCATGCCTCCATGTCTTCACTCATGCACCCATCCATGCATCCATGTTCTCACTCATGCACCCATCCATGCATCCATGATCTCACTCATGCACCCATCCATGCATCCATCCATGCATCCACCATGCAGGCGGGAGCCTTTGGGTTCCAGAGTGACAGGGGGTGTGAGATGTGCGAGTGTGGGGCTGCATCGCTCACCAACATGTGTGACACCAGAACAGGTGGGCACTTTCAACTTCCGTTACATGCCGTTACATACCGTTACATGCCGTTACATGCCGTTACATGCCATTACATGCCATTACATGCCGTTACATGTCGTTACATGTCGTTACATACCGTTACATACCGTTACATACCATTGCATGCCGTTACATGCCTCTCTATATTGCGTAACATCGCTTCATATCGCTCATTATCACTGCACATCACTCCACTTTGTTTTGTATACTCATAGAAGGGACTCGTCATCAAATTGATTAGTTTTAGAGTTTTCATTATAAAACCGAAGCCATCTTACAAATGTGTTTATTGACCGAAACTAAATACCATAAAGTCATCATTATTATCATTCCACTTTTTTCCACTCCCTCTCCCCCTCTTTCCACCCTTTATCCTCTTTTAACCTTCCCCTTTTTATCCCCTTCTTCTCTGCTTTCCCCCCTTTCTTCCCTTCCTCCCCCCTTCATTTTCTACTCCCTCCCCCCTTCTCCTACCCCCCCGTTTTTACGCTCCAGGCCAGTGCGAATGTCGCACAGGAGTGCAGGGGAGAAAATGTGACCAGTGCATTTCTGGCTACTGGAACTATGGCACAAGAGGGTGTCAACGTGGGTGGGGTGGTGGAGAAGGAGGGCTGGAAGGAAGAGGAGGGTTGTTGAGTGGGAATGAATGGTTGTTGTTATTGTTGTTGGGTGGAAAGTGTAGAGTGGCATGGTAGTCATATGGATGGTTTTAAAAGAGGATTTGAATAAATTTTTTGAAAAAAAACAGGTGGAAAATTAATTAGTAGAAGTTGGAAATAAGGGGTTAGTGGAAAAAATATAAAAAAAAGCTGGAAAAAAAATTCGAATAAAAAAAACTAAACTGAAAAAAACGAATATAAGCTTTTCTCATCTCTCATCTCTTTTCTACAGCATGTGATTGTCAGAGCAAGGGAGCTATGTCGTGCAATCCTCAGACGGGGGCCTGCCAGTGCTACCCTGGAGTCACTGGACCCAACTGCGACCGCTGCCAACCCAAGTGGGTCATGATCGAAGGCTCTGGATGCAGAGGTGGGTAGTGCTTGATGGATTTTGGGATTGTGGGGTGGTTTTGTGGGAAAGAGGTTGGAGAACCTATGTGATTATGATGGTTGTTGGAATAGTGGTGGTGTGTGAAAATTAGAAGGGTTGTGGAAACATATGCATACACACAAACACACACACACACACACACACACACGCACACACACACACACACACACACACACACACACACACACACACACACACACACACACACACACACACACACACACACACACATGTGCACACAGAATGTGACAGCTGCATTCATTTACTGGTGGACGACATTGAAATCCTGGACCAGAATGTGACGTCAATGAGGGAGGAGCTAGAAAACGTCACCATGGGGGTGCAGGTGAGAAGGGGAAAAGAAGGGAGCAGGGAAGGGGAAAGGGAGGGGAAGGAAGAGGGGGAGGGGGAGGGGGAAGGAGAAGGGGAGAGGGAGAGGGAGGGGGAGAGAGGGGGAAGGGGAGGGGTGTAGTTGAAAGGGAGTTGAAAGATTTTTAGTTGAAGGAGTGGTGGTTGAAATCACTACATCTCTACATCAGCAAAGTACTTTTGCTATTTTACTACCACACTCCATCACCACACTACTTCACAACACCACCATCATCATTCCACCGCACCATGCCACACCACTTCACCACACTACCTCATTGCACCAGTACCACCACCAACACTCCACCACACCACACCACACTACACCACATCACATCACACCACACCACGCTACACCATACCCCACCACACCACACCACAACACACCACATCACACCACATCACACCACACCACACCACACCAAACCACATCACTACCAGGCCTTCAAGAAGCTAGAAGCCGTGAACACGTCGATAGTGGATTTGAGACCAAAAGTGGACGAGATAATCAATTCTGAGTCTGAGTCATCGGATCTCAACCAGCTCAAGGATACTCTTTCACACGTGCAAGAACTCACTGAAAAAGTCCTCGTCAAGGTTCGTTGGGCGGAGGGAGAAGAAAGACTGGATAATTTCGAGGAAAATGGGTGGATTTGGGTTTGAAGAAGGAAGGGAAAGAGTGGAGATTTGATTCTGGAATCAAAGATCTGGAAATGTGTATTGTGTTTGCAATATTCAGCATGGATGAGAGATATCTCATAAAACTTTAAAAAATTATTTTTCACTCTTCTATTCTTATATTTCTTTCTTCCCTGCTTCTCTTTTGCTCCTTTTTTTTCTTCTTTCCATTTTTTCCCTCTTCTTTCCCTCTTCCAGCTTTTCATTCTTTCTTCCTTTTTTGTTTATTTTTTCCTTTCCACCCTCCTTTTTTCACCTTTTTTCTATTTCTTTCTCACTCTCTCGCAGTCGGAGCAGGCGTCCAGGCAATGTGAGGGGGTGAGTGGGGATGCGGTGGACATGAAGAAGAGAGCCAACTCACTCTATGACGAGATTCTCAAAAAGGCTGTTCATGACGTCAATGGTAAGGGGGGGGGGAAGTGAGGTGATGTTGGTAGTTGTAACATGGTGGTGGTTGGGAGGTGGGTGGTTGTAATATGATAGTGGTTGTGAGGTTGTGTGTTAGTTGTGTGTTGTGTGGTGGTGGTATTAGTAGTGATGGTTATGATAGTGGTGAAAACAATGATGAACAGCTCCATACTTTGAAAAACTCTAAATTTCAAACCACTGAACCACACCACATCACACCACGCAACACCACACAACAACACACAACACCACACCACATCACACCACACAACACCACACCACACAACACCACACGACACCATACCACACCACATCACACCACAAAAACCACACAACACAACACTACACCGCACCAAAACATCACACCACACGACACCACAACACACCACAACACACCACATCACACCACACAAACCACACAGGCAAACACTACACAGACCCACCATAAACCAACCAAAACCCCCTACAGAGGCTGTAGCATTTGTGAAGACAATCTTGGCGACTATAACTGGTAGCAACAGGGAAGGCGCCAGCATCGAACACTTGGTGAGAGAAGCAGAGAACATTCTGGAAAATATCAAGTCGGTTTCTCTAGAGCCTGAACACAAGGAAGCCACACAGGAACTGGAAAAAGCAGCCGATGGTTGGTGTGGCTGGTGTGGTTGGTGTGGTTGGTGGGGTTGGTGGGGTTGGTGGGGTTGGTGGTGTTGGTTAGGTTGGTGAGTTGGTGGGTTTAGTGGGGTTGGTATGGTTAGTGTGGCTGGTGTGGTTGGTGTGGTTGGTGGGGCTGGTGTGGCTAATGTGGTTGATGTGATTTTTGCTGTGGTAACAGTTAAAAGTAGTTTAGTTTTAGTGTCTGCTCTTAATTCTTTAATTTGTTTTTTAATTTTCTTCATTTTTTTCCGTTTTTTTCTTCCACATCCAACACCAACCTCTACAACCATAGAGCAAAATAAATTTTTCTAACATTTTCTTTTTCACCGTTTTAAACAAATTCATTCCACCATCATCACAAAACACCACCACTACCACCGCTGAGCCACCATCACTACCACTACTACAGCTACTACCACAACTATCACAACTACCACAAATACCACAACCACCACTACCACAACTATCACAACCACCACTACCACAACTATCACAACCACCACTACCACAACTACCACAACTACCATAACCTCCACTACCACAACTACCACAACCACCACTACCACAATTATCACAACCACCACTACCACAGCTACCACAACCACTACTACCACAACTACCACCACAGTGCTAGCAAAGGCAAAGGACTTGTTAGATTCGGCCAACGACCAAGTGAACACCACCAACAGCATCAACCTGGAAATTGAAGAGGTTCTCAGTCGCCTCTTTGACCTTCAGAACCACACCAAGATCTCCATGGAAACTGCCCACAGTGTCAACGAACTCAACAGCTTTGTCACCAACACCAAGAACCACATTGCTGTTGGTTTTGTTTTTTTTGTTGTGTTGGAGTTCTTGTTTTTGTTATGTTGGTGTTGTTGTTTTTGTTGTGTTGGTGTTGTTGTTTTTGTTGTGTTGGTGTTGTTGTTTTTGTTGTGTTGGTGTTTCTGGTGTTGATGTTTTTGTTGTTGTTGGTGGTGGTAGTGGTATTATCATAGTTGTGGTGTTGGTGTTGTTGTTGGTGATACTTTAGTTGCTCTACTACTACTCTTGCTACTCATTCCATCATCCCCGCTACAACGACCACTACAAAAACCGCCTACAAAACACCGTCAAAACAACATCATCACAACAACCCATCAAAACAACATCATCACAACAACCCATCGAAACAACAACATCACAACAACCCATCAAAACAACAACATCACAACAACCCATCAAAATAACAACATCACAACAACCCATCAAAACAACATCATCACAACAACCCATCAAAACAACAACATTACAACAACCCATCAAAACAACAACATCACAACAACCCATCAAAACAACAACATCACAACAACCCATCAAAACAACAACATCACAACAACCCATCAAAACAACAACATCACAACAACCCATCAAAACAACAACATCACAACAACCCATCAAAACAACATCATCACAACAACCCATCAAAACAACAACACCAGATTCAAAACTATTACCCCCACCACCACCACCACTCTTCCAGAAAATGGTAGACCTGATCAAGAACAGGCGTGAAGAGTTTTCCAAGTGCATGGGAAACACAAACGAGCTGCTGGAATCGTCTGCTGAACACATCCGCAACGCCAAGGACTCCATCTCTGTAAGAACCTATATTGTTTGTTTGTGTTTGTGTTGATGTTGTTATTTGTGTATTTGAGTTTGTTTTGTTGATGTGTTTTTTTTTAGTTTTTTTGTTAATAAATTAACCTACTAATTAGTTATTTTTGCATACTTTCACCTATTTGAATCCACTCTACAATCCATCTTTTCACCCGACCCGAACAAACAAAACAAACCAACCAAACCCAGAAAACTTTGAACCCAAACCAACCCACCCATCACCCACCTACCCACCACCCACCTACCCATCACCCACCTACCCACCACCCACCTACCCGCCACCCACCTACTCACCACCCACCTACCCATCACCCAGCCACCCACCACCCACCTTCTCACCATCAAACCACCCCCCATCCACCCACTCACCATCCACTCACTCCCCATCCACCCACCCACCATCCACCCACCAACCATCCACCCACCCACCATTCACCCACCCACCACCCTCCTACCCACCCACAGGGCATCCAAACGGAAGTGATGGGCCTGGAAAAGGCCTTGAAAGACGTGGACGCCTTTTCCAACGATCTCTCTTCACACAACAACCAGCTCAAAACTCTGGTCGATGATGCTTTGTCTCATGCTTCTAAGCTGGAAAAGCAGTCTTCAGATGTGCAAAAGTGGGTCTGATTGGTTGTCCAGTTGACCTCTTAACCCACTTTTCCACCCACTTTCCAGCCTCTTTGTTCACTCTTTTACATATGCAAAAGTCACTCATAGACCAACAAACCCACACAACAGCCTTAGTGTCTACCTATTCACAACCAAACTAACCCAGCTCACCCACAAACCTACCCAACCCTCATTCACACTTTCCAACCTTCCAAAAATCTCTCTCATCCTTCCTCCAGCCTTCTCACCAACACCAAGTCTTCAGCAGAGGCTGCCATTAAGGCTTCGGAGGCCTACCAAAAAATTGTGGACGCCATAGGAGACGCTCTCGCTGCTTTCGAAGAGGCTCTTCAAGCCGCTGAGTCTGCTTACGAACTGGTGCCTGGTGGTGGTGGTGGTAGTTGGGTGTGTTGGGATATTTGTGGTGGTGGTTGGGTGTGTTGGGATATTTGTGGTGGTGGTTGGGTGTGCTGGGATATTTGTGGTGGTGGTTGGGTGTGCTGGGATATTTGTGGTGGTGGTTGGGTGTGCTGGGATATTTGTGGTGGTGGTTGGGTGTGCTGGGATATTTGTGGTGGTGGTTGGGTGTGTTGGGATATTTGTGGTGGTGGTTGGGTGTGTTGGGATATTTGTGGTGGTGGTTGGGTGTGCTGGGATATTTGTGGTGGTGGTTGGGTGTGCTGGGATATTTGTGGTGGTGGTTGGGTGTGTTGGGATATTTGTGGTGGTGGTTGGGTGTGCTGGGATATTTGTGGTGGTGGTTGGGTGTGCTGGGATATTTGTGGTGGTGGTTGGGTGTGCTGGGATATTTGTGGTGGTGGTTGGGTGTGTTGGGATATTTGTGGTGGTGGTTGGGTGTGTTGGGATATTTGTGGTGGTGGTTGGGTGTGTTGGGATATTTGTGGTGGTGGTTGGGTGTGTTGGGATATTTGTGGTGGTGGTTGGGTGTGTTGGGATATTTGTGGTGGTGGTTGGGTGTGCTGGGATATTTGTGGTGGTGGTTGGGTGTGTTGGGATATTTGTGGTGGTGGTTGGGTGTGTTGGGATATTTGTGGTGGTGGTTGGGTGTGTTGGGATATTTGTGGTGGTGGTTGGGTGTGTTGGGATATTTGTGGTGGTGGTTGGGTGTGTTGGGATATTTGTGGTGGTGGTTGGGTGTGCTGGGATATTTGTGGTGGTGGTTGGGTGTGTTGGGATATTTGTGGTGGTGGTTGGGTGTGTTGGGATATTTGTGGTGGTGGTTGGGTGTGTTGGGATATTTGTGGTGGTAGTTGGGTGTGTTGGGATATTTGTGGTGGTGGTTGGGTGTGTTGGGATATTTGTGGTGGTGGTTGGGTGTGTTGGGATATTTGTGGTGGTGGTTGGGTGTGTTGGGATATTTGTGGTGGTGGTTGGGTGTGTTGGGATATTTGTGGTGGTGGTTGGGTGTGTTGGGATATTTGTGGTGGTGGTTGGGTGTGTTGGGATATTTGTGGTGGTGGTTGGGTGTGCTGGGATATTTGTGGTGGTGGTTGGGTGTGTTGGGATATTTGTGGTGGTGGTTGGGTGTGTTGGGATATTTGTGGTGGTGGTTGGGTGTGTTGGGATATTTGTGGTGGTGGTTGGGTGTGTTGGGATATTTGTGGTGGTGGTTGGGTGTGTTGGGATATTTGTGGTGGTGGTTGGGTGTGTTGGGATATTTGTGGTGGTGGTTGGGTGTGTTGGGATATTTGTGGTGGTGGTTGGGTGTGTTGGGATATTTGTGGTGGTGGTTGGGTGTGTTGGGATATTTGTGGTGGTGGTTGGGTGTGTTGGGATATTTGTGGTGGTGGTTGGGTGTGCTGGGATATTTGTGGTGGTGGTTGGGTGTGCTGGGATATTTGTGGTGGTGGTTGGGTGTGCTGGGATATTTGTGGTGGTGGTTGGGTGTGCTGGGATATTTGTGGTGGTGGTTGGGTGTGTTGGGATATTTGTGGTGGTGGTTGGGTGTGCTGGGATATTTGTGGTGGTGGTTGGGTGTGCTGGGATATTTGTGGTGGTGGTTGGGTGTGCTGGGATATTTGTGGTGGTGGTTGGGTGTGCTGGGATATTTGTGGTGGTGGTTGATGGAGTTCATGGAGAAAAGGGTAGATGGGGTGTTTGGAAGTAGTTTTGGTTGAAAGTGTTATGTGAGAGTTTTTGATTGGGGTGATGAGTGGATGGTTGCCTTTGGTTATTGTTGGAGGTTGCAAAATTCTTTGGTTATTGGTGCCAATGGTTGGTGGGCTGAAGCTGTTGGTAGCAGATGGTGGATCATTGCTGGTTTTGAATAACTATTAAGAATCTTTGGTGGCAGTTAGTGGTGGTTGGTAGTAGTAAGTGGTCGTTAGTGGCCGTTAATGACGGTTGGTAGTAGTAGGTGGTCGTTGGTGGCCGTTAGTGGTGGTTGGTAGTAATAGGTGGCCGTTGGTGGCAGTTAGTGGTGGTCATCGGGATTCTAGCTACAAAGGTTATTCCTTCCACCCTCATTCCACCAAACCAACATTCATTCATCCATTTAACCCCCCCCCCCCTTCAGTCGGATGGACTGGCGGACAGAGTGGTGGCGTCGAAGAAGAGGAGTGATGAGTTGAGGAGTGAAACCCTTTCCATCTACCACAAGCTGGAACAAGGTGAGTAGCTTTCGTGCTGTGGACGTTTTGATGGATGGAATAGAGTCAACAAAAACAAACTTTGAATTATTTCGAATAATCTTTCAACTATTTGAACTGAATATTCGTTTATGGACCTTTTTTCACTCTGATAAACCCTTCTTAGCTAAACAACGATTCCACTTTTTCATCTTCTGCAACAACCAGCACAGGCCTCCAACAAATCCAACAAAACCCCCAAAACACCCTCAAAAACCCCAAAAACAACTAAATTCACTCTCAACAAACACCCAACAACAACTCACCCCCAGACGTGAAAGGCAAGCTGAACCAGATCACATCGACCCTTCAAGACATCAAGCAGGTGGTGGTGAAAGAAAATGTGACAGAGGTATTGACGGGGGTGGCAGACATCAGAACCAAGGGGCTAGGAGACCAGGCTCAGAACGCCTCCAGGATCGCCAAACAGTATCTTCAAGTGGCAGAAGAGGCGCAAGAAAAAATTGAGAAGTATGAAAAGATCACCAATGAAGACTCCGAAAATGTGGGTGTTGTATGTTTGTTTGAGTTCATGTTTGTGGGTGTTGTATGTTTGTTTTAGTTCATGTTTGTTTCAGTTCATGTTTGTTTCAGTTCATGTTTGTTTTAGTTCATGTTTGTTTCAGTTCATGTTTGTTTCAGTTCATGTTTGTTTTAGTTCATGTTTGTTTCAATTCATGTTTGTTTCAGTTCATGTTTGTTTCAGTTCATGTTTTATGTTTTTTTTTCTGTTTTCAAGTTGATACATTCTGTATAAAAACATTACGTTGTCTTTTGTCGAGCTTTTTTATGTCTTGTATCAAGAATTTCACCTAATGTTATTCTACCACATTCAAGCCATTTCTCACGCCACCCCACAGTTGAAGAATCTGCCAGCGAAGATTCGGGAGATGAACAGTAACATTCACACGGCAGAGTCAGGATTGGATGATGTGTCTCGTCTTGTTCCTCTCAGTAACGACCTCATTTCAGAGCTCAAATCTCAAGCCGATGTACTGAACCAGCTGCAGAAGACACTCAAAAACAACATGGACTCCCTAAGGAACCAGATTCAAGTCGCAAGAGATACCGCTAACTTGGTGGGTGGTGGTGTTCTGTGGTGGTTTGATGATGGTCATTTTTCGCAGCTTGTGGGAGGTTTTTTGTGGGGGCTTATGAATGTTTGTGATGTTTTAAGGTTTGTTGTGATGTTTTGTAGTGTTTTGTGGTTTCAAGTGATCTTGGGGTTTTGTTTTCTTTGTTTTTTAAGCCGTTTTTATTATACCTGGTCTTTGGGATATCCTCGGAGTCACCCTATGTTGTCACGTTTTCATTAACCTCTCTCAGATCAACGTTGGAGTGAACTTCACTGATGACTCATACCTTCAAGTTGGTTTGCACTCATCCACTCTCTCAACCCATCTACTCATTCACCACCTAACCACCAACCAACCCATCCACTCATCAATCCTCCCATCCACTCACCACCCGACCTTCCACCAAACAACCCACCCCCATTAAACAACCCACCCCCACCAAGCAACCCACCCCCAATAAACAACCCACCCCCACCAAACAACCCACCCCCATTAAACAACCCACCCCCACCAAACAACCCTCCCACTAAACAACTATCCTCTTTCAAACCCCACCTACCAGGTGCGCAACGTGAAACAGATGAACTCAGCCGGTTTGTCAGCCTCCACCTCGCTGAGCTTCAAGACCCAAGAAGCTAATGGACTCATCTACCACATCGGAAACGATAAGGTGGATGGATGGATGGATGGATGGTTGAATATATGGGTTGGTGGATGGATGGATGGATAGGTGGATGAATGGTGGATGGATGGGTTGGTGGAAGGATGGGTGGAGGAACGATTAAATAGATGGATTGATTGATGAGTGAATGGATGGGTGGAATGAATGGACAAAAGGTAAATGGATGAGTGAAATAGGTGGATGGAAGGTGAAGGGATAGATGAGTGGATAGGTGGGATAGAATAAAAAAATATTCAGCTAAAAAAATGAATGTAAATCTCGGTTTCTAGATGTGGTAGAATGAGGAGGAATGAGTAGAAGAATGGTGTATTCTTTGGTATTTACCTTGTCTTCGAGGAGCTGTCAATCTCCCATATAATTCACTATCGCCTCCAAACACCAACCCACAGCAGGAGTACATGAGCTTGAGTTTGGTGGACGGACACTTGGTGCTGAAGGTGAATAAAGGAAGTGGTGAGAATGAGTTGAAGTCGCAAAAAGTGTACAATGACGACAAGTGGTACCACATGGAAGTCGTGAGGTTGTGTGTGTGTGTGTGTGTGTGTGTGTGTGTGTGTGTGTGTGTGTGTGTGTGTGTGTGTGTGTGTGTGTGTGTGTGTGTGTGTGTGTGTGTGTGTGTGTGTGTGTTTTTGTGTGTGTGGGTGTAAGTGTGGGTGTAAGTGTGGGTGTAAGTGTGGGTGTGTGCGTATGTGTTACATAATGTAATTTTTGTTTTTTTCAAACCATTAAAAATTTCGCTAGCCCCACAACACCAAAACAACCCAATCACTCAGCCCTAATCACCCACCAACCCTCATTCACCCACCCCTACTCAATCAACCACCCTCTTCACCCACCACTCTTTAATCACCCACCCTTTTCATCCACCAACCCCTATTCACTCAATCACCAACCCCGTTTAAACATTCCCAATCACACACCCTCAATCATTCTCTCATCCACCCATCTATATCACCACAGGGCTGGTTCAAACTTGGACTTGTCAGTGATGGAGGATGGTCAGTTGGTGGAAGAAACAAGCAAACGGTTTGATGCTGATAAGCAAGTCCTTAACTTCGGCCTCGGCACCAAGTTCTACGTTGGAGGAATTCCTGATGCAGACAGGGTGGGGGGTGGTGGATGTGATTGGTAGGGGTGGTGATAATTTTATATAAGTTTACTTTTGATTTTTACCATCACCATTCCAACAAAAACCACACTACCACAACCATCACAATAACAAGGACTACTCAAATAACAACAAAACCACTACCACAACAACAACAACCATCACAACACCAACAACAATAACAATAACAACAATAAAACCACCACACCACAAAAAAACAATAACAACAAAAAAACAACAACCATTACAACAACAACAAAAATAACACCACCAACAACAGACCACCACAACAACCACCACAGGCCACCGTCAGCGGCATTCTGCCACACCCCCGCTTTAGCGGCTGCATTGACGACTTGATGTTTGAGGACAGCAGGATTGGTCCATGGAACTTCGTCCATGCACACAACATCAGAGGAAGCAAAAAACCGTAAGGAGGAGGAAGAGGAAGAAGAAGGGAAAGAGGAAAAAGAGGAAAAGGAAGAAGAGAAAGAGGAAGGAGGGTGGGAAAAAAAAAGAAAAGGAGGAAGAGAAAGAAAGGGAAGAGGAAAGAGAGGAAGAAAAGGAGGAAGAAGAAGGAGGAGAGAAAACAAGGAGAAAGAGGAAAAAGAGGATGAAGAAAGGAGGAAAAAAGGAGATGAAAAAAAAGGTGGAGGGAGAAGAATATTAAAGATGAAATTGAAAAAAAAAAATGGAAGGAGGATGAGAAGGAGAATGTAGGACGTTTCTTACGTCGACCACCGCGACGACGACCACCACCACTATAATCTCACTCCACAACTGCAACCACCACCACCACCACCACCACCACCACCACCACCACCACCACCACCACCACCACCACCACCACCACTACCACCACCACCATTACCACCACCATAACCACCATAACCATCATCACCACCGCCACCACCACCACCATCACCACCGCCACCACCACTACCACCAGCACCACTACCACCACCACCACCACCACCACAGGGAGAAGCCCATCAAAAAAACACCCAAAGAGGTGAAGTTCGGAGGTAGTGGGTACCTGATCATGGACAAGGAGAGGACGGACTTGAAGAAGAGATTGAGTGCTGCCTTCTCGTTCAGAACCTTCGAGAAGAATGGTCTGCTCTTCTTCGTCGGAGGCAAAGACTACATGTCAATTGAGCTGAACGATGGGAAGGTGGGTTGGGGGATTGGATGGTTGGGTGGGTGAATGGTTGAGTGGTTGGTTGGATGAGTGGTTGGTTGGATGGTTGGTTGGTTGGATAGTTGGGTGGTTGAATGGTTGGGTGGATAGTTGATTGGATGGATGTAGTTGGTTGGACAATTGATTTGGTTGGTTAAGTGTTGGTTGGAGAGTTGATTGAATGGTTGGGAAATTGGTTGAAAAATTGTATTGGCTGGATGGTTGGGCGAGTAAGATGGGAGGTTGATTGATTGAGAAGTTAAAGTGCAATTTTATGCTTTTGTTGTAGCATATTGGTTGTAGATTTGTTCAATTCCCATCTTCAACACTCTTTCGACATCCATCCGCATTCAACCCATACCCGTATAAAACCACACCCAACCAAACACACCCACCACCACTTACAGTTGAACATGAAATTCGACCTGGGCTCGGGCGGTGTTTCAGTCACCAGCGACGATGATTTCAACACTGGAGAATGGGTGCATGTACATGCCAAGAGAATTGATCGCAACAGCTTCTTCAAGATCAACGGAGTCGCTATCAAAGGTAGGCCCAGGAGTCCAGGCACCCAGAAAACCCTGGACGTTGGTCATGAGATCTTTGTCGGAGGTTATAAAGGACTCCACAACTTCAGGTTAGTGGGTTGTAGGTTGGGCTGAGTGTTAATTTTGAAGGGTGGTTTGTAGGTTGGGTATTGCTTTTGAAGGGTGGTTTGTAGGTTGAGTATTGATTTTGGAGGGTGGTTTGTAGGTTGAGTATTGATTTTGGAGGGTGGTTTGTAGGTTGAGTATTGATTTTGGAGGGTTGGTTGTTTAAGGGGTTTTATGGTGGGTTGGAGGCTAATTGGATGGTTGATTGGTTCACGAGTTGTTGATTTATGGATTTGAGGATTTTATCAACATGGTTTTCTATAACATATCACCATAAAAATGAAAACGCCACAACAAAATCGTCTCTTTTTTGCCATCATATCACCACATTATCACTATCCCCCCCTCCCCACACCCAAATGCTACCGTGAAACGAAAAACTACTTTACACCGCACCACGCCACACTACACCCTACCACAACACTAAATCACACTGAACTACAATTCCAAACCACACTACACCACATCACTCCACCACACCACCCCACAGCACATCACCACACCACACCATCCCACCACATCACATCACACCACACCACACAACATCATCACACCACGGCACACCACACAACATCATCACACCACACCACACCACCACACCACACCACACAACACCGCACTACACCACACCACATCACCACACCACACCGCACCACACCACACCACATCACCACACCACACCACATCACCACACTACACAACATCATCACACCACACCACACTACACCACACCACACCACATCACCACAGCGAAGTTTCCAACGTGCCTTTCAAAGGTTGCATCAAAGACTTCAAACTGGACATCAACTCACGAAACCTCTTTGAGAATATAGAAGCAAAAGACATATCTCCAGGCTGTGTGGAGGTAGGCTGGTGGAAATGGCTGGTGGAAATGGCTGGTGGAAATAGCTGTTGGAAAAAACGAAGAAAATGGTGGTGGGAAGAAGAGAAAGGATAGAGATGGAAAGGGGGGAGGAGATGGGGACGGAAAGAAGGACGGGTTATTGTAATTATTTTTTTCAAAGTTGAAATTTCAACATTGCTTGCTTGAGCGCCTTTGAACATAGTGCTAAAAAACTCATTAATCTTTTTTGATTAGCTAGGATAAGATTATATTGCCTCCATTCCAATCCTCCTCCACTCACCCCAGAGAGCCAAGCTGATTTCCTTCAAGCCCAAGTCAGACAACTCTTACGTCACCATCGATGTATGTCCGTGTGTGGTGGAGTTGTTCTCATTCGTCAGTATGAGTCTTTTTAAATCATTCCGGTGTTTGTTCTTTTTTCTATTTATTTTTTTATCCATTTGAAAATCTATTTCTACATTTATCCATTTATTCATCCATCTATCCATCCATTCCTTTCCACTCATTCACCCATTTATCTATTCACCCATACATTCATCCATCTATCCATCCATTCTCTTCATTCATTCATGCCTGCATGCATTCACCCCTTCAGAATGCATTCAGTCAGAATGACGGCATGTTGGACATCTCTTTCAAGTTCAGAACCGACCAATCAGATGCTCTGCTGTTGTACGCCTACAAGGATGGACAGGTGGAATCCCATCTCTTTAGAAAATAGCTTCAGCATACGGAACATTTCAACTTTTTCAACATCGTTGCAACATCCTTGCAACATCCTTGCAACATCCTTGCAACATTCTTGCAACATTTTTGCAACATCCGTACACCATCCTTGCAACAGCTTCGCAACATCTTTGCAACATCTTTGCAAAATCCTTGCAACATCCTTACAACACTTATAACCTTTGCAACATTTTTCAGCCTTTGCAATAATTTTCCAACCTTTTCAACACTTCCATAAAAGAAAAAATTGTAACTTTATAACTTCTGAAGTTTTTATAAAACCTTTGAAATTCTTGCTACGAAAAACTCAAACGTAAATTGACTGGAGCCATGTTGTTTGCAGAAAACGGTAGTCAGTCTAGCAATTGTGGACAAACATTTGCATCTGGTGGTAGTGGTGGATGACCAAAGGAAACAAGTCACCACCCTGGAACCGGTTGGTGGTCGGATGCTTTTGTGGTTGATTGATTGAATGTGGTCATTGGTCTAATTGTTAAAATAAACATACGTGCACACACACACACACACACACACACACACACACACACACACACACACACACACACACACACACACACACACACACACACACACACACACACACACACACACACACACACACACACACACACACACACACACACACACACACACACACACACACACACACACACACACACACACACATACACACACACACACACACCCACACACACACACACACACACACACACACACACACACACACACACACACACACACACACACACACACACACACACACACACACACACACACACACACATACACACACACACACACACACACACACACACACACACACACACACACACACACACACACACACACACAGACACACACACACACACACACACACACACACACACACACACACACACACACACACACACACACACACAGACACACACACACACACACACACACACACACACACACACACACACACACACACACACACACACACACACACACACACACACACACATAGGTCGATGATGCCAATTGGCACTACGTGCAGCTGAAAGGAATGGGAACGAAGTGAGTCCACATTTTGAAAACAGTCATGACTTCGAATCTTCTTCTCTTCTTTGTTTAACTCTTTCTTCTCTTCTTTGTTTAACTCTTTCTTTTCTTCTTTGTTTAACTCTTTCTTTCTTAAAAATACAATCTTTCTCCAATTTTTTCTTTTTCCACCCTTAAAATGTCCAATACTTCATACGAAGGCCCTAAAATCGAAACAATTATTACCAACTCAACACCCTCCAACAAGCACCTTTGACCTTAACTCACCCAACACCCATACTCCAAGAATCTTTCAACCAAACCCCCCTCACCAAAATTTCTACCCCAGCCGAAGTTCTACCCAGAATAAGCTTACTCCAAAAAAAATCATACTCAACAAAATTGTACCCAACAAAACCTCACCCAACAAAACCTCATCCAACAAAATCTTACCCAACAAAACCTCACCCAACAAAACCTCACCCAACAAAACCTCACCCAACAAAACCTCACCCAACAAAACCTCACCCAACAAAACCTCACCCAACAAAATCTTACCCAAAAACTCAAACTACCCCCAGCTACAAGCTGACACTGGACGATACAGAGGTACAGGAGTTGACAACAGACTCCGCACTGGACCAGTCGCAATTGCAGCACCTCCACATAGGAGCTCTGCCCAGTGGATTCGTTGTCGTCTTCGATAACCTGGGCTCCAGCGAACAGTACATTGGCTGCTTCGGAGATCTCTCCATCAACTCCAGGTGCTTTTTATTTTATTTTATTTTTTATTTTTGCTTTTTTGTTGTTTTTTTTTGTTTTTTTCCTGTTTTTGTTTGTTTTGTTGAATCGTTTTTAAACATCTTAGTTTTTTTGTTTTGTTTTATCAGTTTTTCTTTTTTGTGTTTTTTTTTGAGATTTTTGTTTTCTTGGGTAGCGTTCTTCTCTGTTCTCATCTAAGCCATCACCCAACTGACCCCCAACAAACAAACAACCCGTACCAAAGCAACCCAAATGACCTTTGCCCCCCAAACCAATTCTCCAATCACCAACCAACCACCCAATCGCTATGTAACCTCCAATCAACCCAACCCCAATCACCAACCCACCACTCAATCGCTATGTAACCTCCAACCAACCCAACCCCAATCACCAACCAACCACTCAATCGCTATGTAACCTCCAATCAACCCAACCCCAATCACCAACCAACCACTCAATCGCTATGTAACCTCCAATCAACCCAACCCCAATCACCAACCAACCACTCAATCGCTATGTAACCTCCAATCAACCCAACCCCAATCACCAACCAACCACTCAATCGCTATGTAACCTCCAATCAACCCAACCCCAATCACCAACCAACCACTCAATCGCTATGTAACCTCCAATCAACCCAACTCCAATCACCAACCAACCAGCCAATCTCCAAAAAACCAACCCCCAACAACCACCACCTTCAGGCCCGTTGACTTTTCTACTGTTCCAGTCTCCCAGAGAGTCTCCGTCACTCTCTCCTCCTGTTACTTCCACGAGGCAATTGCTCCTCAACCTCCTCCGTTCATCTTCATCGACCGACCCCCCCAGAACCGCCCCACCATTATCCCACAACCCCCACCCCAACGTTAGGCCCCCTTCTTTTGCGTTTTTTTGTTTTTTTTGCGTTTTTTTGTTTTTTCGCGTTTTTTTTGCTGTTTTTGCTTTTTTTTAATCATTTTGTTTTTTAAGGTTTTTTTGAACTATTATTAAATTTTTTAAAAAACTTGATGATATTTTTGTGAGCATTAAAAAAAATCATTTTCATAATCATTCATGTTTTCACTCATATCATCACCACTATTACTAACTTACCTCATCGCCACTACCACCCTACTCACCTGCACTAAAAATGTTTGTTCTCTTCCAATACCACCCCTACAATCATCCAAACCACCACCAATATCTCTTCCACCATTAACCTTTCACCACCTACATAACTCAAACCCCCTTCACCACCCACATAACTTCATCCCCCTTTCACCACTCCCCTCACCACCCCTTCTCACCACCCCTTCTCACCACCCCTTCTCACCACCCCTTCTCACCACCCCCATAATCCCCACCCCCCTCACCCCCCCATCACCACACCCCAGCAACCCCCTCCTTCAACCGCTGTGCACTCCCCTTGAACATGGGCCTCAAGGAGGCATACACTTTCGGAAGGCACCCTGAAAGCAGAATGCTACAACACAGAGTGCAATTCAAAAACAGCGAAATGTAAATTAGAATCGTTTTAGTTCATTTTTATTAATTTATTTTTTTAAATTTCAGTTTTTTAATCATTTTAATTGTTTCATTTATTGTATTTTATTTATTGTATTGTATTAAAAATTTTTTGTCAATTCAACGAATCCTTCATTCTACCACCATCATTTTTTACCTCACTTCTCCACCCCACCACCACCCTCATCTTACCACCTATCCTACCACCACCACCACCACCATCTCACCACCCATCCTACCACCACCACTATCCAAACCCCTCAAAAACCCTTCCCCTCCACCACCAACAGAAGCGATTACCACTTCGACTTCAAGACCACAGCATCTGACGGTCTCATCTACTACGTAGCCTCACGCGACCACAAGGACTTTGTGGCGGTGTACATGAGAGACGGTATAATCAATGTGGCCTTCAACTGTGGTGGTGGTGTCGCCCGTATGTCTTCCATCAGGAAGTATAACAATGGAGTGTGGCACCCGGTTTGTGGTGGTGGTTGCTTGTGGTGATGGTTGTTTGTGGGGGTGGTTGTTTGTGGTGGTGGTGCTTTGTGGTGGTGGTTGTTTGTGGTGGTGGTTGTTTGTGGTGGTTTTGTGGTGGTGTTTTAAGGTGATGGTTGTTTGTGGTGGTGGTTTGTAGTGGTGGTGGTTTGTGGTAGTGTTTCGAGGTGGTGGTTGTTTTTGGTGGCGTTTTAAGGTGATGGTTGTTTGTGGTGGTGCTTTGTAGTGGTGGTGGTTTGTGGTGGTGGTGGTTTGTAGTGGTGGCTGTTTGTGGTGGTGGTTTGGGGAAAATTCTTTTGAGGAAAAGAATTTTTGGTGGGAGTTTGTAGAGTTTGTGGTGGTTCTGGTGGTTTTGGTGGTTTTGGTGGTTTTTGGCGGTTTGTAGTGGTGGCTTTTGGAGTTTTGTTCAAAGGTAAGGTCATTTGTGGGTGATTATGTTTTGTGATGGTTTGTATATTATTGTATGTTGTGGTGGTGGTTTGTATATTATTGTATGTTGTGGTGGTGGTTTGTATATTTTGTATGTTGTGGTGGTAGTTTATGGTGGTTTGCGTGAAAGAACTTTGTAGTGTTGTTCCTAAGTGTCAATCAATTTTTTAATTTCCGTTTATTTTTCTTTCTCTCTTCTCCATTCACCCTTCTACCATATCCCACCCAAACAACACCCTTCATTCACCCCCTCCACCAACCCACAGCTGCAATTCAAGAGAAACCAGAAGGAGGGTATGATGATCTTAGACGACAGCAAGGAACAGGTG
>OX387250.1:2978347-2998347 GCA_947562095.1 Branchellion lobata
TTGATGGATGGATGGATGAGTGGGAGGGTAGGTTGATGGATGGATGGATGAGTGAGTGGGTAGGTTGATGGATGGATGGATGAGTGGGAGGGAAGGTTGATGGATGGATGGATGAGTGAGTGGGTAGGTTGATGGATGGATAGATGAGTGAGTGGGTAGGTTGATGGATGGATGGATGAGTGAGTGGGTGGGTGGGTGGATGAGTGAGTGGGTAGGTTGATGGATGGATGGATGAGTGAGTGGGTAGGTTGATGGATGGATGGATGAGTGAGTGGGTAGGTTGATGGATGGATGGATGAGTGAGTGGGTAGGTTGATGGATGGATGGATGAGTGAGTGGGTAGGTTGATGGATGGATGGATGAGTGAGTGGGTAGGTTGATGGATGGATGGATGAGTGAGTGGGTGGATGGATGGATGAGTGAGTGGGTAGGTTGATGGATGGATGGATGAGTGAGTGGGTAGGTTGATGGATGGATGGATGAGTGAGTGGGTAGGTTGATGGATGGGTGGATGAGTGAGTGGGTAGGTTGATGGATGGATGGATGGATGAGTGAGTGGGTAGGTTGATGGATGGATGGATGAGTGGGTGGGTAGGTTGATGGATGGATGGATGAGTGGGAGGGCTGATAGATGGATGAGTGAGTGGGTAGGTTGATGGATGGATGGATGAGTGGGAGGGCTGATGGATGGATGAGTGAGTGGGTAGGTTGATGGATGGATGGATAAGTGAGTGGGTAGGTTGATAGATGGATGGATGAGTGAGTGAGTGGGTGAGTAGATGGGGGGGTAAGTGGGTGGTTGAATGAACAAAATAAGAAAGAATTTATTTAAATTTTTGACAAATTCGTGAAAATTAAAACATATATGGAAGATTAAAATTTTTGAAATCTTTTCCAGTGGTTTCGAGATCAGCCTCCCTGGAAAGCAATACAACTTCCAACCGGCTTCGGTGCAGGAAATGTGGTATGTGGTGGCTTGTTATTCTTACTATTATTATTTTTATTGTTATTTTATTATTATTATTATTATTATTATTATTATTATTATTATTATTACTATTTTTATTATTATTATTATTTATATTATCATTATTAGTGTTAGTATTATTTAATTATTGTTATTATTAATTATTTACTAATTTACTCATTCATTTTTGTTATTGCTGTAAATAATTCCCAAAGGACCGCTGTGCAAGCCTTGGTTAAGGCCATCTTTTCAGCCAAACATAGGAGAATCTGTGTTGATAACGATGCTGGTGGCGATGGTGATGGTCAAAAGGAAGATTTCAATAATAATAATAATAATAATAATAATAATAATAATAATAATAATAATAATAATAATGATAAAAATAATAAAAATAATAATAATGATAATAATAGTAATAATAATAATAATAATAATAATAATAATAATAATAATAATAATAATAATATTGATAATAATAATAATAATAATAATAATAATAATAGTAATCATAATAATAATAATATTGATAATAATAATAATAATAATAATAATAGTTGTGTTAGTGGTAGAGTAGTTTACGACAACGACCTCGAGCACTACCAAAACCAGTTGAAGTCCCCCGCCATGGACCTGTATCAGTGGCAAAAAGTAGCATCATCATCATCATCATCATCATCATCATCATCGTCGTCATCATCGTCATCCTCACCACCATCATCATCATCATCATCATCATCATCATCATCATCATCATCATCATCATCGTCATCCTCACCACCATCATCATCATCATCTTCTTCATCACCATCATCAGCATCATCATCACCATCATCATCATCAGCATCACCATCATCAGCATCATCATCATCAGCATCACCATCATCATCATCATCATCATCATCATCATCATCATCATCATCATCATCATCAGCATCACCATCATCAGCATCATCATCATCATCACCATCATCATCATCGTCATCATCATCATCATCATCATCATCATCATCATCATAACCACCAGGTTAATGATGAATATGCATCAACGGAAAACGGAGAGAGAGTTGCAATGGCTGTTGGAGAAAGGTCACAAAAAAATTCTAATTTTTTTCTTGTTCTCTACTTTCATTTTGTGATAATCCGGTAAAAAAAAGCTACCACCACACCGCACCACCACCATCCCACCACACCACCACAACCTCACCACACCACCACCAACCCACCACACCACCACCAACCCACCACACCACCACCAACCCACCACACCACCACCAACCCACCACACCACCACCAACCCACCACACCACCACCAACCCACCACACCACCACAATCTCACCACACCACCACAATCGCACAAAACTACCACAACCTCACCACACCACCACCAACCCACCACACCACCACAATCTCACCAAACTACCACAGTCTCACCACACCTCTACTACCTCACAGGGTGTCGGCCTTGAAGGTGAAGATACGTAGGAAGATGCAGGAGGTTTTAATGAACGCCGACCTAGATGCCCTGACCAGTCTGCAGGTGTTGTGGTGTGGTGTGGTGTGGTGTTATGTGGTGTGATGTGGTGTGATGTGGTGTAATTTCGTGTGGTGTAGTGTGGTGTGGTGTGGTGTGGTGTGGTGTGGTGTGGTGTAATGTGGTGTGGTGTGGTGTGGTGTGGTGTGGTGTGGTGTGGTGTGGTGTGGTGTGGTGTGGTGAAGTGTGGTGTGGTGTGGTGTGGTGTGGTGTGGTGTGGTGTGGTGTTATGTGGTGTGGTGTGGTGTAATGTGGTGTGGTGTGGTGTGGTGAAGTGTGGTGTGGTGTGGTGTGGTGTGGTGTGGTGTTATGTGGTGTGGTGTAATGTGGTGTGGTGTGGTGTGGTGTTATGTGGTGTAATGTGGTGTGGTGTAATGTGGTGTGGTGTGGTGTGGTGTGGTGTGGTGTGGTGTGGTGTGGTGTGGTGTGGTGTGGTGTGGTGTGGTGTGGCGTGGTGTGGTGTGGTGTGGTGTGGTGTGGTGTGGTGTGGTGTGGTGTGGTGTGGTGTGGTGTGGTGTGGTGAAGTTATATTTATTTTTTGTTGTTAATGATGATGGTTTCATACACACCCAGGTTCGGACGAAGCTTGAAGAAAAATTAGACGTCAATATTATGGGTATTTTCTTATTTATATACACACACACACACACACAAACACACACATACACACACACACACACACACACACACACACACACACACACACACACACACACACACAGATGCATTAGGAATGACCAGGAAACAGTACAAGCAATACATTGATGAGGAGATGATCATTGTTTGTGGTTCTTTGCTTCAAATATCCCATAGGCCACCACCACAAAAACAACAACACGGCAACAACAATGCCATCATCAACAACAACAAAGAAGGAACAGCTTCAACACCATCATCTGACCAAAAGCACCACCAATAACAAAGCCCTTTCAACACCAACAACAACACATCACAACACCAACAACAACACGTCACAACACCAACAACAAAACTTCACAACACCAACAACAACACGTCATAACACCAACAACAATACATCACAACATTAAAAACAAAACTTCACAACAACAACAACACGTCACAACACCAACAACATAACTTCACAACACCAACAACAAAACATCACAAAAATATCAAAAACCAGCATCATCACCACCAACAAAAAACCTCAACACCCAAACCAAAACCTTCAAAAACTCCAACAACAACACTCACGTGTCAAAAAAATAACAACAACACTCATGTGTCAAAAACAACAACACTCACGTGTCAACAACAACATTCACGTGTCAAGAACAATAACAACAACATCCACGTGTCAAAAATAATGACAACTCACACGTCATAAACAAAAGAAACAACACTCACACGTCAAAGGCAACAACAACGCCCACACAACAACGCCCACGTCCACAGGTGATGAAACAGATGGACTCGGCATCTCTCATTGAAGATCACGTGTTCTTGGGCAGTGAATGGAATGCATCCAACCTGGAAGAACTGAAGAGGAATGGGTGAGTGGGTGAGGGGGGAGGTGATAGGGAGGAACGGGTAAGGAGGGGGGGGGGTGATAGTGAGGAACGGGTGAGGGGGGGTGATAGGGAAGAACGAGTGAGGGGGGGGGGGGGTGAGGAACGGGTGAGAAGGGAGGGGGGGTGATAGGGAAGAACGGGTGAGATGGGGGGGGAGGGTGATAGGGAAGAACGGGTGAAAAGGGAGGGTGATAGTGAGGAACGGGTGAGAAGGGGGTGGGTGATAGTGAGGAACGGGTGAGAAGGGGGTGGGTGATAGTGAGGAACGGGTGAAAGGGGGGGTGAGAAGTGGGTGAAGGAATGGTGGTAGTAAGGAATGAATGGAGAGTTTTGGTGTGGTTGACATGTAGGGAATAAATGTGTGTGGGTTGGAAGAATAGATGGAAGAGATGTGGAAGCTGAGTGGGATGCTGCGATAGAAGTTGAGCTCATGAAACGACTCTTGAACCACCCATCCAACTCTCAAAACACTCAGTTCAACCAATCTTCAACCCAAAACAACCACACCACACCAACCAAACCACCGATTCAACCAAAACTCACCATAAAACCAAAAACGATCAAAGGCACCAAGGCTACCATAAAATCAACCCACACCACCCATATATTACCATATCTCACCCAATCTTCACCCATCCACCCATTCAATCTTCACCCATCCACCAATCCAATCCTCACCCACCTACCAACCCAATCTTCACCCATCCATCAACCTATTCTTCACCCACCCATCCCCAGCATCGGCTACGTGTTGAACGTGACGCGGGAAATTGACAACTTCTTCCCAGGCATGTTCAAATACTGTAACGTCAAGTTGTACGACCACGAAGAAGCAGAACTGTTGAGTCATTGGAACAGCACTTACAACTTCATCACCGAAGCTAGGTGGGGGGGGGGGGTGGCTTCTTGGCGTTTTTGGGTTAAATTTTAGGTTTTTTGGGGAATGTTTCATGTTTTTGGGAAAAATCTTTTGTTTTTTTGTAGAGATTTTCAAAATTTTTGATCTTTTTGGTTCAAAGTTTTTTTTTTTGACTTTGGGAGGTCCTTTCGGAGGTTCAGAAAGCCAGCTTGGAGAGAAGGTTTTATGGGGGGGGGGGGGGGGGGTATAGAACAACGTTAGTATAGATTGGTTTTCTATTGAAGCTAAAAAGGATTTTAACGAGGATGTGGTTTGTGAGGATGGTGGCTTTGGTGAGAGGAGCCGGAGGGGCCGCGTATTCCCAGCAAAAAAGGAGGTTATGTTTGTTGGTGGATGATCGCAAGTTAATTGTGCGTCATTTTGTTTTTTAGTTGTTTATTTTTATTATTTTATTTTATTGTTGTTATTATTATAATTATAATAATAATTATAATAATAATAATAATTATTATTATTTTAATTTTTGTTTTTTTTATTAAATTTATTCTTTCACAGAGACGAAGGCTCAAAGGTGCTGGTGCACTGTAAGATGGGAGTCAGTCGATCAGCCTCCACTGTAGGAATAATAAAAATAATAAAAATAGTAATAATAATAATAATAATAATAATAATAATAATAATAATATTAATGATGATGATGATGATAATAATAATAATAATAATAATAATAATAATAATAATAATAATAATAATAATAATAATAATAATAATAATAATAATAATAATAATAATAATAATAATAATAATAATAATAATAATAATAATAATAATAATAGTAATGATGATGATGATAATAATAATAATAATAATAATAATAATAATAATAATAATAATAATAATAATAATAATAATAATAATAATAATAATATTATTATTATTATTATTATTATTATTAGTCTTTTTTTTATTCCTTTGGGATACTTTTTTATAAATTTAATTTTAATTTTTCACTCAAATGTTCTTTTATTTTATTTTTTATAGTTATTCATCTTATTGGTACCACAGAATATGTTCTCACGTGACTATGATACCTCATAATCGTAATTATGACTGTTCTCTGCAGGTGATGGCTTACCTCATGAAGGCAAACAACTACACTGTGGAACAAGCCTATCAGGTACATCCTCCTCATCTTCTTCTTCCTCTTCTTCTTCTTTTTCTTCTTTTTCTTCTTCTTCTTTTTTTTCTTCTTCCTCCTCTTCCTCCTCTTCTTCTTTTTATTTTTTCCTTCTCTCCTTTTTCATAATCATAATCATAATCTTCATCTCTATCATCATTTCTTTCTTCTTCATCACCACAGAGAGTGAAGACGAAGAGAGCTTGTGTGCAGCCCAATGCAGGCTTTATGGAGCAGTTGATCACTTATCAAGGGATTCTGGACGCCAGGTGTGGTGTGGTGTGGTGTGGTGTGGTGTGGTGTGGTGTGGTGTGGTATGGTGTGGTGTGTTGTGGTGTGGTGTGTTGTGGTTTGGTTTGGTGTGGTGTGGTGTGGTGTGGTGTGATGTGGTGTGGTGTGGTGTGGTGTGGTGTGGTGTGGTGTGGTGTGGTGTGGTGTGGTGTGATGTGGTATGGTGTGGTGTGGTGTGGTGTGATGTGGTGTGGTGTGGTGTGGTGTGGTGTGATGTGGTATGGTGTGGTGTGGTGTGGTGTGGTGTGGTGTGGTGTGGTGTGTTGTGGTGTGGTGTGGTGTGTTGTGGTTTGGTTTGGTGTGGTGTGGTGTGGTGTGGTGTGGTATGGTGTGGTGTAGTGTGGTGTGGTGAAGTGTGGTGTGGTGTAGTGTGGTTTGGTGTGAGATAGTATAGTGAGATCAGGTGTGGTGAGGTGTGATGTGGTGTGGTTTGGTGTGGTGAAATTTGGTATGGTGTAGTGTGGTGTGGTCTGACGGGATGTTATGTGGTTGACGCATTCTATAAATAAATAAATTTTAACTTCCATTCTACAATCAGTTACATACAAAAGAGAACCTTGTTTAAAATCCATCTCAGTAACCAAAGACACAGCAAGCATTTCAAATCTAGGTCAAATGAAGACCTCACGGAATCATCATCATCATCATCAACCTCATTCTCTTCTTCCTCCTCCTCTTCACTCAAACACAAGGATAACAGGGTCAAGAGGAGGATATGGAAGTATGAAGGGCTTGGAAGCAACAGCAATGGCTGGTTTCACTTACGTCTTCATGTTTTTCGAACTGATTCTACAACATTCCTCAAATAATCGTTCTATATTATTATAACGAATTCACTTATGCATATAACAATCGCTCGAATGAATTGCTAACAATAATGGTGAGGATAAATTTAAAAAAAAATTATTATTATTATTATTAATATTATTATTATTATTATTATTATTATTATTATTTTTTTTATTTTTATTATTATTAATATTATTATTATTATTATTATTATTATTATTATTATTATTATTATTATTATTATTATTATTATTATTATTATTATTATTATTATTATTATTATTATTATTATTATTATTATTATTATTATTATTATTATTATTATTATTATTATCATTATTATTATTATTATTATTATTATTATTATTATTATTATTATTATTATTATTATTATTAATGAAATATATAAACGATCATTCCAGAAGGCAAGAGAGAAAGAACATCTGAACCTTTCAACGTTCATAAATCAAAGTCTCTTCCTGTCGGTGGTGATGATGATGATGATAATGATGATGATGAGGGTGGTGTTGGTGGTGGTGGTGGTGGTGGTGGTGGTGGTGGTTTAAACTCTAAAAATGGTGGTAGTGATAAAAATAAGGATAATAAGAATGGTAGTTGTGTTGGTGGTGATAATGATGGTGGTAGTTGTGATGATGATGGTGATAATATTCAAAAATCAAGCGTAAAAAGTAGTGACCAAAGAGATGTAGGAGTCAAAACTGGAGGGAATGGTGATGATGTTTGTGATGGTGTTGATGTTGGTGTTCGTGATGATGGGGATGATGGTGATGCAACGAAGGAAAGTCCCATAAAAGATTCAAGAGAGGATCACGTGGTTGCCAAAGCCTCTTCCTCCTCTTCCTCTTCCTCTCCTTTCCCCCCATCAACAACAGCAACGATTTCAGCAACAACATCATTATCCACAACAACAAAATCACTTTCATCAAAACCATCTTCTTCTTCTTCCTCTTCCTCCTCTTCCTCATCGAAGTTTGTGATACTAGACGTAGATAGGAACTGTTTGAAGGTTGCCATGGAGACGGCCAAGGAGACGAGGGGAAGTTTCGAGAGGGGTGATGATGATGATTACGGACTGCTGATGGACCAGTCGAAGCTGTCGTCTTCGTCGGTGCTCAGGCAGTGGAGCAACAACCCCAAGGATAACCCCCACCCCGATGATGATGGGTGAGTTTGGGGGGGGGGGGGGGGGGGGAGGAGGGAGAGGGAGGGGGATGGGAGATTTTCTGGTTGTTGGCGAAGAGTGTAGTGGGTTTTTGTTGGGTGAGGATGGTAGGGAGGGGCTAGTGATGATAAGGATTGTAGTGGGTTTGAAAATAATGATGGAGGTGTTAGTTAGAGGGTGGTTTTGGTGGTAGTGGTGGTAGTGGTGGTAGTGGTGGTAGTGGTGGTGGTGGTGGTGGTGGTGGTGGTGGTGGTGGTGGTGGTGGTGGTGGTGAGGGTGATGGTGGTGGGGGTGGTGGTGGTGGGGGTGGTGGTGGTGGGGGTGGTGGTGGTGGTGGTGGGGGTGGTGGTGGTGGTGGTGGTGGTGGGGGTGGTGGTGGTTAATAGATGTTGACTGATAGGCAACGAAGATAGCTTCTAGAGTTAAATAATTAAAAAAAAAAAAGAAAAATAATTTAAAGATGAAATCAGTTATAAAATAAATTTTCAAATCAAAAAATTAATCAAAAATAATTTTTTTTTCAGTAAAAATGGAAACTTGCAAGGCTGTATGAAAGAAAACAACAACAACAATAATAACAATAATAATAATAATAATAATAATAATAATAATAATAATAATAACAATAATAATAATAATAACATTATTGATATAATTAATTCTTATGGAGAGAACAATCGCCTATTCAAATGTCACAGTTTTCCTTATCTTTATCAAAACTGTGATAGGGATGATGATGATGATGACAATGATAATGGTGATGATGGTGGTGATAATGATGGTGGAGGTGGTAGAGGGAGCTTTGGGGGTGTGAAGAGTAGGTTTGAGGCGGTGAAGTGTCAGTTGCTGCACAGCTACATGAGGATGAACAGGAGGATGAAGGGGGGCAGTGGTAAGAGCAGGTTGAAGATGATGAACAGAATGTACCACTCTGTGGTGATCGAGTGAATGAACGAATGCGTGAGGGAGTGAACGAATGGGTGAGGGAGTGAATGGGTGGATAAGTGAGTGAGTGAGTGAATTACTGGATTAGTGATTGAGTGAATGGGTGGATGAGTGAGTGATTGAGGGAATGGGTGGATGAGTGATTGAGTGAATGGGTGGATAAGTGAATGATTGAGGGAATGGGTAGATAAGTGATTGAGGGAATGGATGGATAAGTGAGTGATTGAGGGAATGGGTGGATGAGTGAATGATTGAGGGAATGGGTAGATAAGTGATTGAGGGAATGGGTGGATAAGTGATTGAGGGAATGGGTGGATAAGTGATTGAGGGAATGGGTGGATAAGTGAATGATTGAGGGAATGGGTGGATGAGTGATTGAGGGAATGGATGGATAAGTGAGTGATTGAGGGAATGGGTGGATGAGTGATTGAGGGAATGGATGGATAAGTGAGTGATTGAGGGAATGCGTGGATGAGTGATTGAGGGAATGGGTGGATAAGTGAGTGAGTGAGTGAATTACTGGATTAATGATTGAGTGAATGGGTGGATAAGTGAGTGATTGAGGGAATGGGTGGATGAGTGATTGAGGGAATGGGTGGATAAGTGGGTGAGTGGGTGAATTACTGGATTAGTGATTGAGTGAATGGGTGGATAAGTGAGTGATTGAGGGAATGGGTGGATGAGTGATTGAGGGAATGGGTGGATAAGTGAGTGATTGAGGGAATGGGTGGATAAGTGATTGAGTGAATGGGTGGATAAGTGATTGAGTGAATGGGTGGATAAGTGATTGAGTGAATGGGTGGATAAGTGATTGAGGGAATGGGTGGATGAGTGATTGAGGGAATGGTTGGATGAGTGATTGAGGGAATGCGTGGATGAGTGATTGAGGGAATGGGTGGATGAGTGAATGAATGAGTGAGCAAGGGATCGATCCTCGACCATCACATTCAACTTCCTATATCATCCTTAACATCTTCAGACCATCTCAATCATTCTCATCATGATCACCATTATCATTATCATCACCTTTATCCTCATCATCATTATCATCTTCATCATCATCATCATCATCATCACCATCTTCATCATCATCATCATCATCATCATCATCATTATCATCATCATCATCATCATCATCATCATCATCACCATCATCATCATCATCATCATCATCATCATCATCATCATCATCATCATCATCATCATCATCATCATCATCATCATCATCATCCCATTGAAAATTCCACTCTGATTTCTTCCATATAACTCACCATGCTTCCTTGTGGCATGCTTAAAAGTGAACACCACGTCAACTCTTTTCATTTTCACACGTTTTTATCCATTTTTATTCTTTGGTTCTCTATTTTTTTTCTTTATTTCATTATTTTTATTTTATTTTTATTACTTTTATTATTTATTTTTTTATTGACATTACTGATAGCAGTTTTTTTTTCAAATTTTATCATTATCATTTTCATTTTTTATTTTAAAGATTATTGTTCCTATTGTTATTATTATTTTTTTCTATTGTTATAACTACTATTATTATTATTTAATTTAATTTTTTTCTTTTCACTATTATTATTATTATTATTATTATTATTATTATTATTGTTATTACTATTATTATTATTATTATTTTTATTATTATTATTATTATTATTATTATTATTATTATTATTATTATTATTATTATTATTATTATTATTATTATTATTATTATTATTATTATTATTATTATTATTATTATTATTATTATTATTATTATTATTATCATCATCATTATCATTATTATTATTATCTTTTTTTCCTTCATTTCAGTCATTATTTCCACTATTTGATTGCTTTTCGCCTTCACCATCCGATCCTTAGCGACCAGTCATTACTGTAAATGACTAAAGACTGACTAACCACTTACTAGCCGAGTGTAACATGGGTGCTTTTCTACATGATTCCTTATTATACAACAGGATGTTTCATTTGTTTATTTTTTCCTTTTTTGTTGTTTTGTATTATTTTGTTTTTTTATTATTTTAAATTTTTTCTTTTATTTTTTTATATTATTTTTTTAAGAAAAAATTTAAACCACTTTACGCATTCTTTTTGACTTTCTCGAGGTTCAGCTGATACGACTTATCAATTGGAGCCCGCTCTAACTAAGTGTATCCAAAAACAACAAAAAGAAATAACTCAAAATATTTAAGTTTGCACTCAGCGCTACATGAAATAGATTTGTATAGCGCCGTATTTAAAATGTACTTTACACTTTTGGCACTTTACACCTGCAAGACATACGCAAGCCATTTTTTCAGGAACCTATTTATTTTTTTCGTTTGTTTTTTTCACATAATTCTTTATTCAATTTTTTCTTTTATTTTTTATTTTCACAGTTCCCTCCACACCCGCTCATCTTTATTTTTTTTCATCTTTCTCCCACTCTAGTTTTTCCACCAGCCATTTCACCAACTCCAATCTTCATTTCAATTCCATGACTCGATATTTTTTTTCTTTTCCTCTTCATCTTCCGTTGAATTTCTTCTCTCATTAATCCTCCTCCTTCAAATCTTCCTAATGTTAATCTTTTTTTGCTCAATCCATCAATCAACCAATCAATCAGTTGAAGAACCAATTAAGGAATTAATTAATTACTTAAGAATCATTTAACCTATTATTGTGTTAATTAACTGTCTTTTTTATTCCATATATGCACCAATCGATTTGTTTCCTTGCTTCTGACTTTTCATTCCACTTTCTTACAACATTCTTACAACAACATCACAACATTCATACAACACTACAACATTATTACAACAACACTACAACAGGCTTACAACAACATTACAACATTCTTACAATAACATCACAACATTCTTACAACAACATTACAACATTCTTACAAAAACATTACAACATTCTTACAACAACATCACAACATTCTTACAACAACACTACAACATTCTTACAACAACATCACAAAATTCTCAAAATAACATCACAACATTCTTACAACGACACTACAACATTCTCACACCAACACTACAACATTCTTACAAGAACATCACAACATTCTTACAACGACACTACAACATTCTTACAACAACACTACAACAGACTTACAACAACATCACAACATTCTTACAACAACACTACAACATTCTTACAACAACATTACAACATTCTTACAATAACATTACAACGTTCTTAAAACAAAACTACAACAGGCTTACAACAACATCACAACATTCTTACAATAACATTACAACGTTCTTACAATAACATCACAACATTCTTACAATAACATCACAACATTCTTACAACGACACTACAACATTCTTACAACAACATTACAACATTCTTACAATAACATCACAACATTCTTACAACAACATCACAACATTCTTACATCAACACTACAACATTCTTACAAGAACATCACAACATTCTTACAACGACACTACAACATTCTTACAACAACACTACAACAGACTTACAACAACATCACAACATTCTTACAACAACACTACAACATTCTTACAACAACATTACAACATTCTTACAATAACATTACAACGTTCTTAAAACAAAACTACAACAGGCTTACAACGACACTACAACATTCTTACAATAACATCACAACATTCTTACAACGACACTACAACATTCTTACAATAACATCACAACATTCTTACAACGACACTACAACATTCTTACAACAACATTACAACATTCTTACAATAACATCACAACATTCTTACAACAACATCACAACATTCTTACATCAACACTACAACATTCTTACAAGAACATCACAACATTCTTACAACAACATTACAACATTCTTACATCAAAACTACAACATTCTTACAACAACATTACAACATTCTTACAATAACATTACAACGTTCTTAAAACAAAACTACAACAGGCTTACAACAACATTACAACATTCTTACAATAACATCACAACATTCTTACAACAACATTACAACATTCTTACATCAAAACTACAACATTCTTACAACAACATTACAACATTCTTACAATAACATTACAACGTTCTTAAAACAAAACTACAACAGGCTTACAACAACATCACAACATTCTTACAATAACATCAAAACATTCTTACAACAACACTACAACATTCTTACAATAACATCACAACATTCTTACAACGACACTACAACATTCTTACAATAACATCACAACATTCTTACAACAACATTACAACATTCTTACAACGACACTACAACATTCTTACAACAACATTCTTACAATAACATCACAACATTCTTACAACAACATCACAACATTCTTACATCAACACTACAACATTCTTACAAGAACATCACAACATTCTTACAACAACATTACAACATTCTTACATCAAAACTACAACATTCTTACAACAACATTACAACATTCTTACAATAACATCACAACATTCTTACAACAACATTACAACATTCTCACAACAACATTACAACATTTTTACAACAACACTACAACATTCTTACAACAACATTACAACATTCTCACAACAACACTACAACATTTTTACAACAACACTACAACATTCTTACAACAACATTACAACATTCTTACAACAACATTACAACATTCTTACAACAACATTACAACATTCTTACAACAACCTTACAAATATTTTTTTCATTCTCACAACATTTTTACAACAACATTACAAAACTATTACAACAACATAACAAAACTTTTAAAAATACATTTCAACAATTTTACAGAAACATTACAATCTTACAACCTTACAACATTATCACAAGTCTTACATTGGTGATTTCCAACAACGAATATTTGTTTATTTTTATCTTTAATTGAAAAAAAAAATTTCCAACTGTATTTCATTTTTCTAATATTTCAACTTTTGTTTTTTTTTTTTTTTTTTTTATTTATTTTTTTTTTTTAAATTATTTATTTATTTATGTATTATTTATTTATTATTTATTTATTTTTTTATTATTTTTTTATTTTTTTTTAAAGTTTCAACTTTTTGAACGATACTGCTAATAACCCACTACTTATGAATCTTGCTACGCCCTATTGATTTTCTCAACACCTTCCCACTTAAGCAGCTTTAATTAGGTCAATCCACTTTGAATAATAAATAAACATTAAAAGTTAATTAAAAGTTAATTAAAAGTTAATTAATTTATCTGTTAATTAATTAATTTAATTATTTATAAGTGTTAATCATACAAATTAGACGATTTTTCAATAAATTTTGAATAATTTCAAGCTCGCCTAATTTCCTTTTCAAAGTATATGAATTATTCTTTTTTAAATTATGTAACGCTATAAACTTTAGTTTTCACCAAAGACTGTCACACACCACAAAACCACACTTCATACACCCTTATCACCTCACTGCCACACTTCATACCACCACCACACACCACCACCACCGCACACCACCACCACCACACACCGCCACCACCACACACCACCACCACCACACACCACACAACCCTTCTACACACCACCACCACCACACACCACCACCACCACACACCACACAACCCTTCTACACACCACCACCACACACCACCACCACCACACACCACCACCACCACACACCACACAACCCTTCTACACACCACCACCACACAACCCTTCTTCACACCACCACCACACAACCCTTCTACACACCACCACCACACAACCCTTCTACACACCACCACCACACAACCCTTCTACACACCACCACCACCACCACACACCACACAACCCTTCTTCACACCACCACCACACAACCCTTCTACACACCACCACCACACAACCCTTCTTCACACCACCACCACACAACCCTTCTACACACCACCACCACACAACCCTTCTACACACCACCACCACACACCACACAACCCTTCCACATTTGCTCCATGCTCCTCGCCACCACGACCTCCCTTGCAGACGATTTTTTTCTTCAATTTCAATCGGTTCTTTCAATGGCTGCTTGTTTTGGTAGTTTATTATGATACATGTTAGCTTTAAAGTAATCTAATCTAAGCTGAAAGCTACTAATCTAATCTGAGCTGAAAGAAGCTTATTTAACGTGAGCTAAAAGAATAAAATCTGAAATCTACTCAAACATAATATAACCAGATTTTCTTTCATCGAATCTTATCCTATCCAAACCAGTTTTATCCAATCAAATCCACTTTGACATGTCAATATATTTGACATAAATACATAACCACTACGACTTGTTATCCTTAATAATATTTATGGATATTCAATCCAAATAATCTTCATAAAAATTGATTATCCTAAATGGATTATTCTTCACAGATGTAATACACCGTCATAATCTGGTTTCCGCATTGTTTTGTAATCTAATCATTTTTTGTTTTTGGTCAAAGATTTCGTAAATCTTGTTACCACGTGTTTCGTGAACTTCTTGTATGTTCACCAACAGTTCTTCAATGCTCCAACTGTCCGCTTTGCACGTTTATGTATATTTTTCTAAATTTTATTTTTTTAAATTTTTTTTTCTATTTTTTAGCTCTGTTTTTCAAATATTTTATTTTGTTTTTTTCTTTGTTTTAATTTTTATTTTTTCGTCATTTTTGAAAATTTTCTATAATTATTTTTCGTTTTTATTTTTGATTTTTTGTTATTATTTTTATCTTTTCTTTTTTCTTTTTGGTCGGGATCTATATTTTTGCTGAAAACAACTTCCATTGAGATTCAACGTCCAAACATATTCCTACTTTTGCTTTGAACTCTTCAGACTTTGGCCTTAACTCACCAAATCGCAGCACTCTCTATGAAGAAAATACCTAAATTATTAATTTCATCAGATTATCTAATAAATTTCTCTAATTAACTTATTAAAATAAATTTCTCTAATTCACTTATTAAAATAAATTCGTTAATTAAATTATTAAAATGAATTATTTAACTTCAATTTATTTTTAAGGAATCGTTCCCTAATCAAATCAAACATTTGTATAGCGCTGATGTGGTTATTTTTCCAAATTTATCCAAATGTTCACGAAATTTTCCGCTCAAGAAATTATCGATTGACCAATGGAGGACTTTGAAGGAGTTTTGGAATTATTTATTTGGATTGGAAATATTTCTACAAGGATTCTATCTCGAATATTTAAAAAATTATTTTGTTTTGATACTTAAATAAAAAACTGAAATGTTTATTTGAACCATTGCATTTTCATGAAATGAAAAATAAAGGAAAGAATTTGTTTAAAAATATAACCTGCTCGAAACACTTGTGTAGCGCTGACTCACTCTTCAAAATCTTTTATAGGATTGAAATAATGATCGGTGCAGATTTTAACAGCACTGGAATTGAATTTTTTTCAAGGTTTTTTCTATATAATTATTATAATATTTAAACAGTGTTATAAACGTTATACGTATACATTGATTGGATTAGATTGAATCTAAATATATTAATTATTTCTATTATGAAAAAAATGAATGTTTAAAACACAGCAACAAAAAAACTTGATTCAAAATTCGAAAAATTCTAGAAATCGTTCAAAAATTAACGAGACCACAACCACTCATAAGTTCTCTCGTCTAACTCCTACCTTATCCCTTTACACTTGTTGCCTCTCAAAAAAAGATAAATTTTCAAAATCTGCACTTTTATGTTTAAAATAAAAAATAATCACTCCCCTAACTATTTAGCTGACTTTTTTAGGTTGCCTCTTCGTAAGGAACTGAGATCTTCTACTTTTTATCATTTTTTTAAGATACCTCCCAATAATACTTATGCTAAATCTGCACTTTCCTACTGTGGGCCCCATTTATGGAACTCTATTCCTCCCATTCTCACTTCTATTACTTCTCTACTCTCGTTTGTAAAACCCTTAAAACTTTGTTGTTTAAACAGTTTGTAACAGAGCGCTCTTGAACAATATATCTTGAACAGCGCCATATAAATGATTTGATTAGATTAGATTAGACACGAGCTCAAACTTTCAAACGCAACCATAGCAACTCAAAAGTATGTATTCTATGCTCCAAGTCGATATTAAATGATGGCGAGTGTTTAAATTTTCAGTAAAGATGAACAAAGTTAGATTTAATAGCAGCATTTACTTTTTTAATTTATTTAATTTGAAATTAAGTAAAATATCAAAAGTTTCTAAATATCAAAAAAAATTGTTTTCAACTTCTGCAAAACCGACTGAACGCAATGTCACTCACACACCGGTCATGCTCAAAGAGATTATAGACCTATTTCAAGAACAGGAACCAAAGGTATTATTTTGGTTGAGAAAACAATTCATTCATCTCGAAATTCTCATTATTGGTTTTTATTATTTTATATAAACAGAAATTAATAAAATTATTGATACAATAGAATTATTATAATAATTATAATAGATTTTTTCATAGATCCTAGCTATTTTGAAGCTTTTGGTTACTTTTTTCCAAATAATACAAATTTGTGTTTTAAGTTGAGGAAATGACCCAAAGTGGCTTTTTAGTATATGTCAAGAAGACTAAGAAGACCATTTTTTAAATTGCATAAGTTAAAATCTCATAACTCAAACTGTGACAGGCCTTGTTGGACATGACTTTCGGAGGAGGAGGTCATGCTCGGAGTCTTCTAGACCACCTGCCTTCTCTCCAACACCTCTACACCCTAGACCGTGACCCCCAGGCCTACCAGACAGCTTGTCTGCTTGCTGAGCAAGAGTTTGTTTCTAGCATTTTGATTTTGAGTTTGCTTACACAATAAAATATAAATAATAAGATTACTTTTTTATTTGAAATAACTTTTTTTTTCAATTTTTTTATATTCTTTTTATTCTGTATATAATTTTCATATGCTCATAGCTGATAGTTTCAAAACCATAACTTTTTAAAAATTTCCTATTTATACTTTTCCAAATCTCCATTCCCCAACAGTTCTCGAGTCAAACCTCTCAAAGGAAGCTTCAGTCAAATGGTTCAACTAATGACCAGCTTTCAAGAAGCTCCCTTATTGGATGGCTGTCTCCTTGACGCTGGCCTCTCTTCACTCCAATTGGCTGATGCTCAGAGAGGCTTTTCGCTGTCAAGGTTAATTGCTATGATTTTTTTAAAATAATATTTTCGAGTTTAATGTTATCACTTCATTGTTTTTTTATATTTTTTTCACTTTTCATCAAAACTCTTTATTACCCAAAGACCCAAACATCATGCAAACTCAAAACTTAAATTCGAAAAATTCACTTTTTCAAAATTCAAATTCAACAATGACACCGCTTTCTAACTTCAAAGTTCAACCTCAAAGCAAGATTGCAATTTAAGTTCACTTTCGCAGAGATGGCCCATTGGACATGCGCATGGACAGGTGCTGATCTGTTGCATTGGCTCTGTGTGGTCTTTGAGTCCTGATGGGCCAAAACCACTGCAATGATACTCACTAGTCCCACTACACTGATACTCAATGACAACAACCATTTTATCTTTTTATCATTCTATCTTTCCACCACTTCATTCCATCCTTCTACTCCACGATTCCACTTCACTATCTGCTCCACTTTTCCATCCACCATTTACTCATTCATTCCACACACCATCTTCTCCACCACCTCACCCGCCATCCATCCACATCCTATCCACCATCCATCCACATCCTATCTACCATCCATCCACATCCTATCCACCATCCATCCACATCCTACCCACCATCCATCCACATCCTATCCACCATCCATCCACATCCTACCCACCATCCATCCACATCCTATCCACCATCCATCCACATCCTACCCACCATCCATCCACATCCTATCCACCATCCATCCACATCCTATCCACCATCCATCTACATCCTATCCACCATCCATCCATATCCTATCCACCATCCATCCATATCCTATCCACCATCCATCCACATCCTATCCACCATCCATCCACATCCTATCCACCATCCATCCACATCCTATCCACCATCCATCCACATCCTATCCACCATCCATCCACATCCTATCCACCATCCATCCACATCCTATCCACCATCCATCCACATCCTATCCACCATCCATCCACATCCTAACCACCTTTCTTCCCACCATTTCATTCACAATTCCATCCACTATTCTATCCAACAACTCATCCACCCACCATCCCATCTACCATTTTATCCACCCACCATACACAGAGACAACGAGCAACTCACAGCTTTTGACGTTGTCAACTACATGCCTGAAGAGAGGCTCAGCTACGTGATCAAAAGGTGGTTGGTTGGAGGGTTGGCTGGTTGGAGGGCTGGATGAAAGGCTGGTTGGAGGATTGGTTGTTTGCTTGAAGGGTTGGTTGGTTGAAGAGTTAGTTGGTTGGAGGGAGGGTTAGTTGAGTGGTTGAGTGGTTGGTTGAAGTGTTGGTTGGTTGGGTAGTTGGTTGGTTGGTTGAAGGGTTGGTTGGTTGGGTGGTTGGGTGGTTGGTTGGTTGGTTCAATGAGTGGTGGTTGTTATACTGGTGTTTGCTATGGCTGGTGCCTATGTAGTCGATCTAGCTGTTGGCAGTTGACTTCGATTTATATAATAGAATTATTAATTAATAAGTGATAAAATCGAGTATATGAGGTTTAAATTAAAAAAAAATAAATATAATTTTTTGCAATCAAAAGTTAAAAAAAGTTATTTTAAACATTAGAAACCTTTAAAAAGTAAAACTACAACAAAATCTCGACATTTCTTTCTGACCTTCTAACTGCCATAGAAA
>OX387250.1:3008347-3014848 GCA_947562095.1 Branchellion lobata
CAAACGCACGCATATGCATGAAACTACACCCATAAGTATAAACACATATGTTTTTATAAATAACTATTTTCTTCCATCTGTTCACACTCACATGTGGAAAGTCATAAAGACGCACGCACACTTCAACACGCGTACGTGTACGTGCACGCATCTGGGGTTATTTCTTAATTTTTCTTTTGATTTCTCGCACCATTGCGAAGTCTCGAGACTCCCTAATTTTTTGTAGCGTTGCACGTTGTGTCAATTTGACAAATTTCTCTTAGTTCGTTTATTCGCCATTCTTTGTACCATTTTCAGCGTTTGTCTCAAGTTGATTGAATAGTCTTTAAAAAAATATATATGTATATATACTAGTCTAAATACGTACGAACGAATATATATATATATATATATATATATATATATATATATATATATATATATATATATATATATATATATATATATATATATATATATATATATATATATATATATATATATATATATATATAAATCTACACACATAAAAACATGCCTACATACACACATGAAGGCACACAGAGAAGTATTTAAAGCAAACATTGACCAGACGCGCGTCAGTGTGGGTACGTGTGTTCGTGGTGTTGTTCGTTGTTCGTAGGTTACCCTGCGAAACATTAAATGTTTGAGTAAAAGTTGATTTTAATTTAAATTATTTATAAAAATTGCATTTAACTCAGAATTTTTGTTAAGAAGTTAATTCTATTTGAAATCTTTGGTTAAAAGTTAATTTAGGCCTGAATTCTTTGGTTAAAAATTGATTTGAGTTTAAAAATTTTTATGAAGCGGAGTGTTTCGAATTAAAGAATTTTACCCTTTGGAGTTGAATCGGAGCCGCTTCCACTTTGGAAGGTATCTGAAATGTTCAAAATTAGCTAAAAATAATATAAAAAACTTTTCGAGAAATTAATCAAAAAAACAAATTTAAATAAATTTAAAAAATGATATTTTAAATGTATATAAAAATAAAAATAAAAATAAAAATTTATCGAAAAATAAATGCGAAAACTAGGTCGGAAGGTTAATTTTAAAGACTCGAAAAAATTTTGAAGTTGTCAGAGTGACGAGGATTTTATGGTTTTGTAGTTATTGATTTAAGCAATCGATAAATGAACTTAAATTTAATTAAAAAAATTCTTAATTACAAAAAAATGAAAGGTGTGTGCACAAAGTTGGTGGTGTAAAATTTTAATATTTAATCATAATTAATAATGATAAAAATGATTTGATTTTTTTTAAAATGAAGAACCAATGACATAGTTCAATGTTGAAGACGAAACTGTGGAAAAACTCAAGTGGAATTTTTTTTCACACAAAAAAATTATTGAAAAAGTTTTTTTGTATGGATTGCTTTTATTTGAAACAAAGTTTTTAAAAAATATGAAAAATTAGAAAAAAAATCAAAAATTAAATTTGCGAAAGGATTAAATAAAAACGAACGTGTTTGTGCAACCCTATCCTTTGTTCCACGAGGCATGGAATGAGGCCATCAAAGGTCTTTGTCATCGTCCCCTCTCCTCCTTTCCTCCTTCTCTCTCCTCTTTCTCCCCTCTCTTCCTCTCCTCCTTTTCTTTCCTCTTTTTCCCCTTCCCTCTCTTTCTCTCCTCTTTCTCTCTCCTCTTCTCCTCCTTCTCTCTTCTCCTCTCCTCCTTCTTCCCTCTCTCCCTCTCCTCCTTCTTCCCTCTCTCCCTCTCCTCCTTTTCTCCTTTTCTTCTTTCCTTCTTTTTTCATCCTTCTCCTTTTTTTTCTTATTCTTCTTCTTTTTTTATTTTCTTTTATTTTCTTTTTTCTTTCTTATTTCTTTCTTGCTTTTTTTCTTTACCTTCTTTTTTCTCTTTTTCTTTTCTCTCTCGTTTTTCTCCCTCAACCTCCTTTCTCGCTCTTATTCAGCTCACTTTCTTCATTCTTTCTTTTTTTTCTCTTTTTTTAATATTTTTTTCTCTTTTCTCCTTTCTCTTTTCTTTTCCATCTTTCTCCAACTCATCTCCCTCCCTCCTCTTTTGACTTCTCTCTCTCTTAATCGTTTTTGTTCAACTGCATCTTCTTAAAAACAAGTTGATGGTAGCGATGATGATGATGATGATGATGATGATGATGATGATGATGATGATGATGATGATGATGATGATGATGATGATGATGATGATGATGATGATGACGGTGGTGATGATGATGATGATGATGATGATGATGATGATGATGATGATGATGATGATGATGATGCTGATGATGATGATGATGATGACGATTATGATGATGATGATGATGATGATGATGATGATGATGATGATGATGATGATGATGATGATGATGATGAGGATGCTGACGTCATGATTTTGATGATTGAACTATTTTCGAAAATGAAATACAATATCGACTTTACCAGGAATGATCATGGAAGCTATGAGAGTTAGAATGAAACAATAGTTGAAAAACTTGAATTAGTATTAGTTATAGTAATAATAATAATAATAATAATAATAATAATAATAATAATAATAATAATAATAATAATAATAATAATAATAATAATAATAATAACAACAATGATAATAATAATAATAATAATAATAATAATAATAATAATAATAATAATAATAATAATAATAATAATAATAATAATAATAATAATAATATTATTATTATTATTATTATTTTTGTTGTTATTATTAGCAATACAATAATGATAATAGTGATAATAATAGTAATAATAACAACATTAATACAAATTCTAGTAACATGAAGATGAGTTATAATGACGGAAATCATAATAAAAATCTGGAAGACCATCAATCCACAGATTAATCTGCTGACTCCTCCCACGTGATTTATTTTTTTCTCAGCAACCCCTAACCACCAATTGACCACATCCTGCCCTCCACCCCATCTACCCCCCCTTACCCTCATCATCATCATCATCATCATCATCATCATCATCATCATCATCATCATCATCATTGAGCGTCATATGAATATGACACAAGAGGACAAAATGCATGACAGTGTTGTCAGCGCATGGGCAGTAGCGAGCGTTAAGGATTGTAATGCACATTTGTGTATCTAAACCAGTTCCACTCGCTGCGAAGAATTTCAAAAACAAATGGAGATGGGAAAGGATAAGAGAATGGAGTAAGGAATGGAGAATGATGAAAAGGGAAGGAGGAGAAGGAAAAAAAGAAGAAGAGGAAGAAGAAAAAGAAAAATAGGAAAAAGCAGAAAATGAAGGAAGAAAAAAACGAAAGAAAAAGAAGAAAAAATAAAAATTAAAAGAAGAATAAGAAGAAGAACGAAGAAGAAGAAGAATGAAGTAAAGCGCTAGAAATAAGACTAGGAATAAGAAGAAGAATGAAGAGGAACGAAGAAGAAGAAGAATTAAGTTAAACGCTAAAGACTAGGAATGAGAAAAAGAATGAAGAGGAACGCTAAAGACTAGGAATAAGAAGAAGAAAAAAAGATGGAAAAGTAGGAAGAGGAGGAGAAAGAAGAGAAGAAGAAGGAGTAGAAGGAAGGCTGTTGTAAAACCACCACCACCCTCCTGAGAGGTTCTTCAAAACACAAAGCAGACTTTCCAAGTGGCATCTTCGCATGCAGATTGTTTCATAAACCTCTGTAACGTGTGTCAACTTTTAAAGATCACATATATATACTATTTCACACATAAACAAAAAATATTATTTATATATACACATTTAAATGTAATCATATTTTTATATTATCTTTTATTTATTTATATCTTACGTCATGTCATGTTATCACAACTTACACCATAGCAACCACAACGGCCCACTGATAACACAGGCCTTATCAACACCTTGTTTGATAAGCAAAGCTCGCTCTGTTCTTAAAGTATCTGGAATTTTTTTACACATCAATTTATTCTATTATTTTATTTATTTTTATTAAAATTTTATTTTTTTATTTATTTTTAATAAAATCTAATTATTTTATTTTTTCCAAATTAATTATTTTATTTAATTATTTCATTTCTTTTCTTTTTAAATTAAATTATTTTTATTCTTCTTTCAAAATTCACCTATTTTATTCCTTTTCTGAAATCCAATTATTTTTTTTTTACTTTTTTTTTTCATTTTTCATACCTATTTTTTTTTTTTTTCAAAACTCATTTTTTCTGAAGAATTATTCCCCTTGAAATTCTCTCACATGAAAATCTTTACATTTACACTTTTCAAATCACCTTTTTATATAAATCTTTTTTTAATAAATAATTTTTTAATAAATAATTTTTTAATAAATAATTTTTTAATAAATAATTTTTTAATAAATAATTTTTTAATAAATAATTTTTTAATAAATAATTTTTTAATAAATAATTTTTTAATAAATAATTTTTTAATAAATAATTTTTTAATAAATAATTTTTTAATAAATAATTTTTCAATATAAACAATTTTTTATATAAATAAGATTTTCATAATATTAATATTTTTATTTCACAACAAGGAACTGAGCCCTCATGCATGTGCGCACACAACTGGCTTTTATTGCCAACGAGCATGCGTCAAGAACCGCATGTTTTTGCTATTTAAATTATAAAAAGATAAAATATTAAATAAAATATATTTTTTAAATAAATATAACTTAATATTTTTTAACTTCAATATTGAAAATAAACTTTTGATTCGTATTTTCTGAAGTTTCATAATTAAGATGTTATCGCTTAGTCCATCCACTCAGTCAGTTCAAGGTGGCGACTTTTTAATTCTTATCAAGTTTCTATACCAACGTTTTTATGCAACGTACGCACACTCTCCTGAAACACAATGAAAACTCATGAAACACCTTATAATCGTGTGAGATACAATACAAGTCTATGATTATACAATACAAGTATACGATAATACATATCGGTACATGCGATACAATATAGGTCTATGGTTATACAATATAGTTAAATGGTTATACAATGTATGCGATGAATGTACAATCTTTTATAGCGCAGTTTGCAAACTAGCTTGCCTCAAAGGCGCTTAGAATCAATATAGGTGATAATACAATATAGATATTGATAACACAGATGGGGATAGTGTAATATAGAAAATGATAGTGCTGTTGCTATGTGACTTAGAAGGTATATCCCCTTATCTTCTTTCTAATTATCTGCCTACTCACCTCACATTCTCTACTGCACACTCATTACTTTAACCATTCATTCGTTCATTTATGTATTTATTCGTTCATCTTTTCATTCATTTATCCATTCATTCATTCGTTCATTCATTGTTTCATCCATTCATTTATTCATTCATTCATTCATTCATTCATTCAATCAATCATTCATTCATTCATTGTTTCATCCATTCATTCATTCATTCATTCATTCATTCATTCATTCATTCATGCAATCATTCATTCATTCATTCATTCATTGTTTCATCCATTCATTCATTCATTCATTCATTCATTCATTCATTCATTCATTCATTCATTCATTGTTTCATCCATTCATTCATTCATTCATTCATTCATTCATTCATTCATTCATTCATTCATTCATTGTTTCATCCATTCATTCATTCATTCATTAATTCATTTATTCATTCATTCATTCATTCGTTCATTCATCTTTTCCTCAATTCATTAATTCATTGTTTCATTCATTCATTCATTCTTTCATTCATTCATTCTTAACTTCTTTAGTTTATTCACCCATTCATTTATTTCTATACTCTATTTTTATTATTTTTATTTATTTTTATTAATTTTTATTCGTTTTTTTTATTGAATTTTTTAGCTTTCTGCCTCGAAAACTATTTTAATTTATGACTTCAAGTTAAACAGTGTTCAACCCAAACAATTCTGAGCTGTTTTCTGTCTCTTTTTAACTTGATTTAGCCTTCCTTTCACTTAAAAATGATATTTCAAAAAATGTAACAAATACACGGGAATATAAATGCAAAATTTTGAAAATATGATCCATGAAAGTAATAAAATATGGTAAAAAATATTATAAAAAAAATATAATCCGTGGAATTATTAAAAAAAATATAATCAATGGTATTATAATAAAAACTGTGATACGGACGAATGAAGAAGAGGCGAGAAAAATTATAAAAAAATAGCATAAAAAATAAAAAAATAGGTCAGAAAATGATGTTGAAAAGGATGGTGAGATGAAATATTGGCCCAGACAAGCAACTTTAATAATCTGCATTGAAACAAACCATTAGCAGAATTAATCACTTGTGTATTTCAAAACCATGCTAACTTGTTTTCTGTCTTTTTTGAATCATCCTTTCTTCATTGTTGTTGAACGAATAAAAGAATGTACATATTCTTATAGCGCTCAGTTTCACGCTAAGCTGCCTTAAAGTCACGTATATATATTTTTCTATTATTTTCTTTTTTCTTCATTTCTTTTTTTTAATTTTTTTTTCATTCTTCCTTTCCTTCTCTTTTTTTCTCTCTCCTTTTTTTTTTTCTCTCTCTCTCTCTCTCTCTCTCTCTCTCTCTCTCTCTCTC
>OX387250.1:3015048-3027548 GCA_947562095.1 Branchellion lobata
AGCCAAGCGTTTGTAGCGTGCCTTCACAACTTTTGTTCAATTTTTTAATGCTATAACTTCTACTACTACTGTGCTATTACTACTAATACCGCCAACACCACTGCTAATACTGCCAACACCACTGCTAATACTCCCAACACCACTGCTGATACCGCCAACACCACTACTACTGTTACTCTGTCCTACAATGACATTTCAACAAGAATTTTTTAAATAGTTTTTAATATGAAATTCAATTTTAAATAATTAAACAACTTTCAGCTTTTACTGTTTTTCTTGATCTTCCCCCTCTTTATCATCATCATCATCATCATCATCATCGTCATCATCATCACCATCATCATCATCATCATCATCATCACCATCATAATCATCATCATCGTCATCATCATCATCATCATCATCGTCATCATCATCATCATCATCATCACCCTCATCATCATCATCATCATCATCATCATCATCATCATTATCATCATCATCATCGTCATCATCATCATCAACATCATCATCATCGTCATCATCATCATCATCATCATCATCATCATCATCATCATCATCATCAACATCATCGTCATCATCATCATCATCATCATCATCATCATCATCATCATCATCATCATCTTCATCCTCCTCATCATCATCCTCATCATCATGTGTGTCAAAAGTAGTCATGAAGTGAACACTTCACATTGGAACAAAACCTTTCAAAACCTTCTTGAAAGTGTTGGTTCCTTCATGCATTTCAAACATCTCATGATTATTTCCGATTGATTCAATTCCAAATTCTTCTACTATAATTATAATCCAACAAACCCTTACGTTCCAGATTCAAATAATCAAGTTAGTACGGTAATAAAATTGGCCGTGTTTTTGTAACATTTCCAGCGTGCGTCTGGACTTGATCTAATAAAGACTATAAAATATAAATAGTTAATAATTATATTATATTTTAATAATTCGATATAAATCATATTAATAAATTAATAATTCAAACAGAATAGTTAAATAATCCAGAAATAATAGGTTAATGTTTAATAAAACACTCCACAAAAGAACAATGAATCATCCTTTTTCTCTAATACTCAACTTTTATGCTTGAAAGTAATACAGATAAGAATATTCATTTTCATTTTTGTAGCGCCCAGTGGGATGCTTTTATGTGTAGAGACCAAACAGTCTATTTACAAAGTCTGCGCTTCTAAACAGTTTACACTTGGCGCTATATAAATCTTTGTATTAATTATTTAAGACTGAATCAGTCAATCAGATACAAAGTTTAAATTTCTGAATGTGTTTGATGAAGACATTCAAAGAAGCCGCATAATGGAATACTAGTTAATAAACTAGGAAAACATGATTTTGAAGATTCTATTAACTGGGTGAATGTGTCTGTATGAACGTGTGAACGTATTTGTGGCCTCGAAACTCTACAGGGTTGATGCCACTAAAATAATATTCATGTTTGTATTGTATTGTATTGAATTGTATTAGTGTGTATTCGTCCTTGTCTCATCGGAGCTCTGTTGGAAGGGGATGAAGGTCATTCTGTAATGGAGGATATTTTTAGTCGCGTATTCCATTATCCGGCGTCAGGAATAATTGCTAAAAAAACAATTTTGTGGCTGAGGGATGGCGAAGTGGCATTAGAGTGATTGTGTTCTATTAAGAGGAGGGCCCTTTGAAATTGTATTGCAGCTTGTGGAGCGTACAACACGTGACTACAAGATCAGGCCTCTGTCGCTGACTAACTGATTATGCTATCGGAAAAATACGAGATATGGATAAGGATTCAGACAAGATGATAGATATAATATAACTATAGCTTATAGATTGTTAGAATATTATTATTTATATTATATTATAATTATAAATAAAATAAATATAAATAATAAACATAATTTATTATTGGAAAATCATTTAAAATAAAATAATAAAAAAATAAAAAAATATTATTGAAAAAAATTCGTTCCCAGCGTGATTATGTTTAATTGGGAAATCACTATGGAAAGGGATCTCATTAATATGTTGAATGGTACCAAGATAAAACAAAGAATAATTAAATAATAAAATAGAAATTTGTTGATGAAATCATATATCGTAATTTGGTAGGAAAACATATTTTATAAATACGAAAAAAAGAAGAAAAAAAAATACAGACAAAGGATTTTTTTTGAATTAAAAAAAATATTTAAAAAAATTTGATAGTAAAGAAAAATTTATAAAAAAAATATTTAAAAGCGGATGTGTAACACTGAAGCATGAAAGAGGATTATAGACTAGCAATGAAAATAAATTGGAAATTTTTCTAGCGCGTGATGTTCAAAAGTTCTTTGTGGATTGCTGGGTTTGAGGAAGATGGATGAAGGAGGATAAAATTGCATCTGATGAGTTTGATGATTTGTGGTGTGCTAAGAAAGGATGGATTATAATGACTCATGGGTTGATATTTTTTTCCATGAAAAATAAACTGATTTTGGTTTGCAACCATTACAATACAATACAATACAATACATTAAAATACAAAACAATACAATACAATACGTTACAATACAATAAAATAAAATACAATAAAATACAATATCATACAATAAATACAATACAATATAATAAAATACAATACATTAAAATACAATAAAATACAATACAATACAGTACAATACAATACAATAAAATACGATACAATACATTAAAATACAGTACAATAAAATACAATACAAATACGAATATTATTATTGGAGCATTAATCCCGCAGAGTTTTTTGAATAGAAGCTATGAAACAGAAGTATTTTAAGGTATGTTTATGCCACTATAATAATATATAATACGGGGTTAGTGTTACTATGATAATATTCGTGTTTGTATTGTATTGTATTGTATGTGGTTGAAACGAAATGGATGGGGAGAAGAGTAAAAATGGTATACAGAATTGGTTGAAAGGGATGGATGGACTACTGTGCATAAAAAGTGGAAATTATGAAAACAAAAATTAGTAGGAGGAGGAGGAGGAAGAAGAAGATGATGGTGAAGATGGTGTGGTTGATGGAGTTGTGAAGGTCAAATGGAGATGATGACAATGACACCACCACAACAGGCGTGGAAATTTAATGGGTGGTTTTGATGACGATGAAGAAGAGGAAGAAGATGAAGAAAATGAAGAAGATGAAGAAGATGAAGAAGATGAAGAAGATGAAGAAGATGAAGAAGATGAAGAAGATGAAGAAGATGAAGAAGATGAAGAAGATGAAGAAGATGAAGAAGATGAAGAAGATGAAGAAGATGAGGAAGATGAAGAAGATGAAGAAGATGAAGAGGGAGACTAAAAGAAAAAATAGAGAAGGAAAAAAATGATAAAGATGAAAAACATATAAGTGAGATGAAGATGATGATGATCTAATCTAATCTAGTCTAATCTAATCTAATCAGGACATTTGTAGCTCGTCCTTGACGAAGATGATGAAGTTGGAGGAGGATTGTTGTGAGATGAATTGATGGCCTTCGTACAGTTGAGGCTACTTTATAAGAACTGACGATCAACTCATACCAAATTCACCCAACAGTCTGTAGGATTAAACTTTTTCGACTTGGCTCATGACACACGTGGGAGTTATGACACCGTTTGAGTAGAGTCTGTTCCCCTTGATAAGTACTACTGATACGTGGTCTTTATATGTTAAGATGGATTGTATTGATTCGGATTGGTGGGTTATATTGAGATTAGATTAGGTTGATAAAATTGAACTTTTGAGATTAAGAAGATTATAATGGACTTTTTGAATGACGTGGATTAGATTAGAGAAATCAAAGAGTTGTATTAAAATGATTGAAAAGAACAAAATATCTTTAAAGATGATTATGGCAATTAAAATGAATTTTAAAATGATTATGAAGATTATAAAGCCTTTTAAGATGATTATGAAGATTAAAGAGGCTTTTAAGATGATTATGAAGATTAAAGAGGCTTTTAAGAGCAGGCAGATTAGATCTGATGTCACCATGCAACCAGCCACCGTGTCTCCCGTCCAAATGACGAGTATTGTGTGTGTGTGTGTGTGTGTGTGTGTGTGTGTGTGTGTGTGTGTGTGTGTGTGTGTGTGTGTGTGTGTGTGTGTGTGTGTGTGTGTGTGTGTGTGTGTGTGTGTGTGTGCGCGTGCGTGCGTGCGTGCGTTTCGTTAGCGCGTTAGATCTTTTGTATCATAAATAAATTTAAAAACACAAAAATGATTATATACACAACGTTATCAAAAGTATACAAAATAAAATATACACTTTTTTGTATGGTACACATACAAAGTGAGTTAAAAACATATTGTATATAGAGAACTGAATTGGAAGCACACCGTGGTCCGCTTTCGAATTCATGTCGTGAATGCAACAACGCAAACACTCTCTGAAAACTAGAGTGTTTTTGTGTTGTTTGTGTGGTGTTTTTGTGGTGTTTATGTGATGTTTGTTGGGTTTGTGATGTTTGTTGTGTTAGTGGTGTTTGTTGTGTTAGTGGTGTTTGTTGTGTTTTTTTTCTTTGTTGTGTTTGTGTTGTTTGTGATGTTTTTTGTTTGTTTGTTGTGTTTGTGTTGTTTGTGATGTTTTTTGTGTTTGTGGTGTTTTTGTGTTTGTGATGTTTGTTATGTTTTTGTTGTTTTTTGTGTTTGTGGTGTTTGTTGTGTTTGTAATGTTTGCGATGTAAGTTTTGATGTTTGTAGTTCTTGATATTTGTTGTCTTTGTAATGTATCTTTTATTAGTGATGTTTGTGGCGTATGTTTTGTTTTGTTATTGATGTTTGTTTGTTGTTTGTTTGTGTGTTTGTTTGTTTGGTTGTTTGTGTGTTTGTTCGTTGTTTGTTTGTTTGTGAAATAAACCTGACGTGTTTGTGACACAGACAAGTTTGTGACGTTTGTTTCTATGAAGGCTTTTGTTGCAGGGTGACTGATTTACTGGGCCATGTTTTTGTTGCTTTTGCTTAAACCTCGCTTCTGCTCTTGTTCATTTGTCAACAATTAGGTTTATAACCATTTTTTCTCAGCCCAGTTTTATTTATTTATTTTATTGTTATTTTTATTATTATTATTATTACTACTACTACTACTACTACTACTACTACTACTACTACTACTACTGCTACTACTACTAATACTACTACTACTACTACTACTACTACTGCTACTACTGCTACTACTACTACTACTACTACTACTACTACTACTACTACTACTGCTACTACTACTAATACTACTACTACTACTACTACTACTGCTACTACTGCTACTACTACTACTACTACTACTACTACTACTACTACTACTACTACTACTACTACTACTACTGCTACTACTACTAATACTCCTACTACTACTACTACTACTACTACTACTGCTACTACTACTACTACTACTACTACTACTACTACTACTACTACTACTACTACTACTACTACTACTACTACTGCTACTACTACTAATACTCCTACTACTACTACTACTACTACTACTACTGCTACTACTACTACTACTACTACTACTACTACTACTACTACTACTACTACTACTACTACTACTACTACTACTACTACTACTACTACTACTACTACTACTACTACTACTACTACTACTACTACTACTACTACTACTACTACTACTACTACTACTACTACTACTACTACTACTACTACCACCTTTATTGTTTTTTTATATATAAACCTTTTATTACTATTATTTGTTATAATTAGAAATAGTTTCAGTTATTTCCAAATTCCAGAAAGCAATTCCAATGCAGCGGTAGGAAATGTCCGTCCTGCACTTGTTCCAATTAATCACCGCACAAAATACCACCAAAATAATCTTGAACATGATTACATAGTCCCCTTCAATCTTTCAGCGGTAGGATTAACTAATCTTCCAGCGATAAGATTGACTAATCTTCCAGCGATAAGATTGACTAATCTTCCAGCGATAAGATTGACTAATCTTCCAGCGATGAGATTGACTAATCTTCCAGCGATAAGATTGATTAATCTTCCAGCATTCGGTTTAATCATGTTACACACAGTGCTCAAGCACGTAGGTACACGTGTAACTATTCGTATAATACTGGCCTTGATCATGTAACATTAACCTTAATCCTGAAATATGGCTTAATCTTGCAACAGGATACAATCATTTGAAAGTAGGTTTACTCATTTACCAACCAACTTAATCATTTACTAATCACCTTAATCATTAAATAATCACCTTAATCATTTATTAATCACCTTAATCATTTACTAATAACCTTAATCATTTATTAATCACCTTAATCATTTACTAACGAACTTAATCATTTACTTATCATTTTAATCATTTACTAATCATCTTAATCATTTACTAATCACCTTAATCATATACTAATCACCTTAATCATTTAATAATCAACTCACTAATCCAACATTCTTCTTAATCGCATGATTAGTTTTAATGATCGCTTCAAACATCAACAAAGCATTTCCTTGAAGTTTGAGGCCAATGTACACGAGGACTCCATATTGAATTAAAAAAAAAAATAATAATAATAAAAAAATCAATAAAAATAATAAAAAAATCAATAAAAATAATTTTAAAAAATCAATAAAAATTATAATACTAATAATCAAAAAATAATAAAAAAATCAATAAAAATTATAATAATAAAATCAATATGAGTTATAATAATAAAATCAATAAGAGTTATAATAATAAAATCAATAAAAATATTAAATAAATAAAAAATCATAATAATAAAACCCTATTTATAAATGTTAGTATAGCGTTATTAGAAACAACAAAACTATTTAAAAATAATCAATAATGGTTGAAAACAACAAAAATAACCTTGATAATAATTTATATTGTGTATTCCAACAATGCCGGTACTGCCAGTGAGTGAACGAATACTTTCCGAAGTAACTATAAAAAAAACAGTCAACAGAAACGCACTTTAACTCCACGAAAAGTCACAAGCGTCATTGAAGCGTGTCACAATGTCATTGAAGCGTGTCACAAGCGTCATTCAAGCGTGTCAAATGGCGTTTTGTGACCAATTAATCAGCCAAGCGCCACCAAATCAAGCATTATTTGATAAGTGAGTTATTGAAATAGGACTTAGCTAGCCTGTTGATTGCTCCCAAAGGTTCATCAACCAACAGCACAATTTAAAACCTTTCAACCACTATCCCACATTAAACGCCAGTGTTTACCCATGATACATAATAATAATAAGTCAAGAATACGTAATGAAAGGTGCCAGCAATATACCATCTTTCAACATTGTTTTGTTTCATGACAGAATAACGGTTCAACTTGTAACATTCAACTCGTCTGCTGGACTTGCTTCAAGGAAGTCTATTGAAAATGTTCACCACACATGTGTGTATGAAATAAAAGTTATGTTAAAAGAATACGTAATAACTTATGCAATACACAATGAAGTACATACTACACTATTCCTTGATTTATTCATCCATTCACTCATCTATTCATTCATCCATTCATTCATCCATTCATTCATTCATCAATAAATTTATTCATTCATCCATTCATTCATCCATTCATTCATTCATCTATCAATTTATTTATTCATCCATTCATTTATCTATCAATTCATTCATTCATTCATTGCTGAATTGATGAATTGGTTCATTCATTCCTTCATTGATTAATAAATTAAGTCATTGATTCATTCATCCATTCATTTTTCCACTCATCCAACCATCCATTCATTCATCCACTCATTCACTCATTTATCTATTCAATTAATCATTCACAATGAAGCATATGATGATGATGATGATGATGATGATGATGATGATGATGATGATGATGATGATGCTGATGATGATGATGATGACGATGATGATGACGATGATGATGATGATGATGATGATGATGATGATGATGACGATGATGATGATGATGACGATGATGATGATGATGATGATGATGATGATGATGATGATGATGACGATGATGATGATGATGATGAGGATAAGGATGATGATGATGATGATCAGTAACACGAGGACTAATGGCAGGCTTGAATGTCATCAAGTCGATCGGGTGACTCAGAGTTGCATGAGTCGTAAGCGCTTGAGCTCACGCTGTGAATGTAACAGGGGTGTAACAGTTGGCGGTGTAACATTTGGTGGTGTAACAGTTGGCGGTGTAACAGTTAGCGGTGTAACGGTTAGCGGTGTAACGGTTAGCGGTGTAACGGTTTGCGGTGTAACGGTTAGCGGTGTAACGGTAAGATGTGTAAGAGATTGTGATTTAACATTATGTGTAACAGTTAATGCTAAAACAAGGTATGGAACTGGATATGAGCTAACACTAGAAAAGTTCTATAAATGTTCTTTGAATATTTAATTATGTATAAACCAACAGCCTGGTAGTGAGTTGCATAGCACGGAATAACGTGTACCAACACACGCTCAAGACTCAACACCATTTCGTTAAAGGTAACTTAGCAACAACGATCAATGGTCAGAAAGATTTATGTAGTTGCAAGCTACTGTTACATTCACTGTTACCTAAGCTCTGTTGCATTGCTTGCAAAGTCACATTTATTTATACAAACCCAAACACCATCTATTCTGGATTCTCGCTAATGGGCCTATTTTTAACATAACTATGCAGTTATAAATAGAACTTCTTCACTTTATAGCCTTTTGAACATTGTTAGACAGGGCTGTAGAAAGCTCACGATAAGATTAAACCTCCGAAAATTTCTGATTCCTATCATTTCCTAACTTGCTTTGCCCCTTGGATTACTCACATTTTTATTAAATTGTGGCTTGAAAATTAAATTACAGATTATATTTTTATAATTATTATTTGGTAAGTCACTTTTTCGTCTTCTCTGCCACAACGACAACCACACACATACATCAAAGGTCGAGATATACATACATAACCACACACACACCCATACTAAAATGAATAAAATAATCATAAATCAAACAATATTCACACACAGAAATATTAAATGGTCCCAAGCAACCACACACAGGCACAACAATCACTACAACACATACACACAGCCACAACTACCAAACACAGCCACAACTACCACTCACAGCGAAACATACCACTCACAAATACACCTACCACACAAATACACACACACACACACACACACACACACACACACACACAAACACACACACACACACACACACACACACACACACACACACACACACACACACACACACTCACACAAAACCGCAACTACAATTCACAGCGACACATACCACACACACACAACCAAAACTACCACATACAACCATTACAACCACACACATATCATAACAACCACGCCAATAGTACCAAACACCTAAAAAAACAAAACTCATCCAACACTTAAGAAAACCACTTCTCATGATTAATTTCACTTTTAAACACAACACACTCTTTCGACCATCTGCTATATCATACTAAAAGGTACATAAAACGCTCGTATAATAAATTTAATTCTTTGTCTTTGTTGTATCTTTTTTCTATGTATACAATAAAACAGCTATCTTATTGATTTTTGTATTTTTACTATAGAAAAAATGAGTCAATACAAACAATATACAATACAATACAATAAATTGGCCTCGAAACTCTACGGGGTTGATGCCACTATAATAATATTCGTTTTTTTTTTTTGTATTGTATAAAAATACGAATTCCATTATAGTGGCACTAATCCTGTCTAGTTTCGAGGCCGCATAACATTATTTATAAATATTTATTATTTATAAATATTATTATTATTAATCATTAGTTATGCATATAAAAAATATAAATAAAAATTAATAATTAAAAAAAAATAAACATTATTTTATTAAATAAATAATTTTTATAAACGAATTATTCTAATAAATAATTTTTAAATTAAATATTTTTTTAATTTAATTTAATAAAATAATTAATTTTATTGAAAAACTGAACAGTAACGAATAAACCTTTGAAAGCTCACTGAAAGCCTTGTTTCGTGGTGAGCCCATAAACCACTTCATCATTGGGTACTGCCCTTCAACACCAATCTCTTCAGGCCTCTCCGTAAAATAAAAATAATTCGAGTGTCTTCTATTTGAAATTATACTCTTTTAAAACTCAAATTGAGTTTTTTTATACTCAAATTGAGTTTTTTATACTCAAATTGAGTTTTTTTATACTCAAATTGAGTTTTTTATACTCAAATTGAGTTTTTTTATACTCAAATTGAGTTTTTTTAAACTCAAATTGAGTTTTTTTGAAAATAAATTTACGTTTTTTTAACTTGCAACCTTGTTTTTGAACTAAAATTCAGTTTTTTTAAATTCAAAATAATTATTATTTTCAAATTAATAAAAAATTAAAATCGAAATTATTAAATTCTCATAATGATTCATTTTTCAAGGCTCAAAACTCACTTTCCCTCAACTCTCACCACGTGCAATGTATGTATAATGTATCTGTGTATAATGTATGTATGCATAATGTATGTGTGTATAATGTATGTGTGTATAATGTATGTGTGTATAATGTATGTATGCATAATGTATGTATGTATAATGTATGTGTATACAATGTATGTGTCTATGATGTATGTGTGTATAATGTATGTGTGTATAATGTATGTGTTTATAATGTATGTGTGTATAATGTATGTGTCTATAATGTATGTGTGTATAATGTATGTGTGTATAATGTATGTGTGTATAATGTATGTGTCTATGATGTATGTATGTATAATGTATGTGTGTATAATGTATGTGTTTATAATGTATGTGTGTATAATGTATGTGTGTATAATGTATGTGTGTATAATGTATGTGTGTATAATGTATGTGTGTATAATGTATGTATGTTTAGTGTATGTGTGTATAATGTATGTGTGTATGATGTATGTGTGTATAATGTATGTGTGTATAATGTATGTGTGTACAATGTATGTGTCTATGATGTATGTGTGTATAATGTATGTGTGTATAATGTATGTATGCATAATGTATGTATGTATAATGTATGTGTGTACAATGTATGTGTGTATAATGTATGTATGTATAGTGTACGTATGTTTGCACACGCAAGCTCACCGTAACTCTACAAGCACATTAAATTAGATAGCACTTGGAGGTTTAAACCTGCACGTGAAGCAGCAACAGACAACTTTATTGACCGTATGAGACTCCACTTAACACAACCAAATAAAACTTTAGACAGCACATAAACACATTATATGTCAAACATACCACCATATGAACCAATGCAGCAAAGAAAAACAATACTAAATAATAAAAAAATATGCGATTCTATACAATGAAATACTATACAATAAAATAATATACAATAAAATACTATACAAAACAAGATTATAAAATACAAGATTAGAAAAAACAAGATTATACAATACAAGATTAGAAAAAACAAGATTATACAATACAAGATTAGAAAAAACAAGATTATACTATACAAGATTATACAATAAAAAATTATACAATACAATATTATACAATACAGTACTATACAATTCAAAATTATACTATACAATGATAGACATTACAAGAACATACAATACAAGATTATACCATACAATGATAGACAATACAAGACTATACAATACAATACTATACCATACGATTCTATAAAATATACTGCAATACAACACAATACCATACAAAATACGACACCACATAAAATACAGTAGTACTAGAATGACCTCTGAAATCTCCAGGGTTGACGCCACTAAACAATATTCGTGTTAGTGTTGTGTGTTGTTCTATTGTGACACAGAGCATCGTTCCATGGTCTCCAGTACTTCGAGACCACTGGACCCCTTTGAAAATCAAACGTCTCAAAACAATTGCTTGAGGACAATTGTAAGAACATGAACACTCGTATGAACATGAACACTCGTATGAACATGAACATGTGTATGAACCTGAACATGTGTATGAACATTTGTATAAACATGAACACTCGTATGAACATGAACACTCGTATGAACATGAACATGTGTATGAACCTGAACATGTGTATGAACATTTGTATAAACATGAACACTCGTATGAACATGAACATGTGTATGAACCTGAACATGTGTATGAATATGAACAGTGGTATGAACATGAACACTTAAATGAACATGAACAGTTTTATAAACATGAACGCTTGTATGAACATGAACACTTGTACGAACACGAACAGTTGTATGAACATAAACAATTCAACAAAAATTCACACGTGTAAACAAACATGCCCAAGCACATAAATATGCTCACGTACACAGACAAATGTATACACGTGTCAGAATACGGTATTACAAATGACTTCACACATATGTAGGTACTTAACAAGCAAGCACACACACACACACACACACACACACACACACACACACACACACACACACACACACACACACACACACACACACACACACACACACACACACACACACACACACACACACACATACACACACACACACACACACACACCACACACACACACACACACAC
>OX387250.1:3035048-3040048 GCA_947562095.1 Branchellion lobata
AGTTACAAAAAACACGAATGAATGTAAACAACAAACAATAACAATATAGAACAATAGAAACATATACAACAACAAACAACAACAACAACAATATAGAACAATAGAAACATATACAACAACAAACAACAACAACAATATAGAACAATAGAAACATATACAACAACAAACAACAACAACATAGAACAATAGAAACATATACAACAACAAACAACAACAACAACATAGAACAATAGAAACATATACAACAACAAACAACAACATAGAACAATAGAAACATATACAACAACAAACAACAACAATATAGAACAATAGAAACATACAAAACAACAAACAACAACAACAACATAGAACAATAGAAACATATACAGCAACAAACAACAACATAGAACAATAGAAACATATACAACAACAAACAACAACAACATAGAACAATAGAAACATATACAACAACAAACAACAACAACATAGAACAATAGAAACATATACAACAACAAACAACAACAACATAGAACAATAGAAACATATACAACAACAAACAACAACAATATAGAACAATAGAAACATATACAACAAAAAACAACAACAACAACATAGAACAATAGAAACATATACAACAACAAACAACAACAACATAGAACAATAGAAACATATACAACAAAAAACAACAACAACAACATAGAACAATAGAAACATATACAACAACAAGGTGCAACAAACGCCTATAAACAAAACAATAGTAGACAAAAGGTAATTGAAAGGTAATTCAAGATAAAAACAAAATGAATAACACAAAGAATAATAATAATTATGAATAGAAAAAATAATAATCGATATAAATAGAAAAAATAATAATCGATATAAATAGAACAAAGATAACTAATATTAATAGAACAAAGAATAACTAATATAAATAGAACAAAGATAACTAATATAAATAGAACAAAGATAACTAATATAAATAGAACAAAGAATACATAATAGAACAAGAAAGAATGAAAAATATGAATAAAACAAAGAAGAATCCATAAAACTTGAACAAAGGAGCACTGAGAACAACACAAAGAACCCTGATGAACCATGATGAACTGGAACAGCACTAACCCACAAAAGCTTCAAAGCCTTTTTATTGCAAGCGCTTAATTCCTAACTTTCATCTCCCTCTTCTCCCTCTTCCTCCTCCTCATTATTATTCTTCCTCTTCTCCCTCTTCCTCCTCCTCATTCTTATTCTTCATCTTCTCCCTCTGCCTCCTCCTCATTCTTATTCTTCATCTTCTCCCTCTTCCTCCTTATTCTTATTCTTCTTCTTCTCCCTCTTCTTCCTCCTCATTCTTATTCTTCATCTTCTCCCTCTCCCTCCTTATTCTCATTCTTCTTCTTCTCCTCTTCCTTCATTTTTTTCTTCCTTTCCCTCCTCATTTTCTTCTTTTTCCTCCTTTTTCTTATCATTTTTTTCTTTTTCTTCTTTTCTTTCTTCTTCTCCTCTTCATCGTCATCATCGCTCTCATTTTTATCCCATCATTATCAAAACCTTAAACACAGCAATACGCCATAAAACAACACACCACAACACCACACAACACCACACCACACAACACCGCACCACACCGCACCACACCACACCATACCACCATCACACCAAACAGCACAAAATTACCACACCACACCATACTACACCACACCATACCACACCACCATCACACCAAAAAACACAATATCACCACACTACACCACACCATACCACTACAAAACCGCCACTACACAACACAACAACATCACCACACAACACCGCACCATACCACAACACCACCACACACCCCCCCATCTTCTCATGGCAACCCTCACAAAGCCTTCCACTGATTGTATTTTTTTTTGTGCATTCATTCTATTCCACCAGCCTATATGACATGCTTTGTGTGTGTGTGTGTGTGTGTGTGTGTGTGTGTGTGTGTGTGTGTGTGTGTGTGTGTGTGTGTGTGTGTGTGTGTGTGTGTGTGTGTGTGTGTGTGTGTGTGTGTGTGTGTGTGTGTGTGTGTGTGTGTGTGTGTGTGTGTGTGTGTGTGTGTGTGTGTGTGTGTGTGTGTGTGTGTGTGTGTGTGTGTGTGTGTGTGTGTGTGTGTGTGTGTGTGTGTGTGTGTGTGTGTGTGTGTGTGTGTGTGTGTGTGTGTGTGTGTGTGTGTGTGTGTGTGTGTGTGTGTGTGTGTGTGTGTTCGCATGAATGTACGTTGGTATGATGCAGGATGATTCATTTATTGATTTTCAAAAATCTTCAATCGATAAAGGATGTGTTTGAGAAGTTTACTGCTGGATATCTGTTTGTTTATTTGTGTTATTATGTGTGGTTGTCTGTGTGAGTAATCGTGTCTTTATGTTTGGTTGTCTGTGTGATTCTTTGTGTCATTTTGTGTAATTGCTAGGTAATTAGTGTGGTTGTCTGGGTGGTTATTTATGGGGTTATCAGGGTGGTTATTTGTGTGTTTGTCTGGGTGGTTTGTATGTTTGTCAGGGGGGTTGTTTGTGTGATTGTATGTGTGTTTATTTTTTTAGTGTTTTCTATCGTCTGTGTATTTGTTTGTGTGATGTTCCTTGTGTGGTTTTGATGGGAAAGTTCCAGTTATATGGACGATTATGGAGATTTTGTGGTGGTAGTTGATGTTGGCCTGTGTGATAAAATGTTCAGTTGTTTGTGGAGCAGGATATGATTGTGTGTGTTCGTTTTTGTGTGTTTGTGTGCGTTTGTTTTTGTTTGTTTGTTTTTATCTGTTTGTGTTTTCTTGTATATGCGTGTGTATTTTTATCCGTGTGTGTGTATATACCCTGTTCTTGTTTATGCGTGTGTCTTCTTGTCTGTACGTGTGTGAATCACTATGTGTTCTTGTATGTGTGTGTGTTCTTTTTTGTATGTGTATTGATGTGTGTTTGGATGTTCATTTAAACGGTAACTAAGCCCACATGAATAAATTAATTCTGAAGCTCAAATGTACATCGGATTCGGATTCTTTCAATCTCACGTCATTAGCTTCCGACTCATCATCTCTTCCTTCATTTTCATTTTTCTTTTTTTTCATCAATTTTTCTTTTTTTTTGAAAATTATTTTCATATTTTAATTTTAATTAATTTTCTTTTTCCAGTTTTTTTAGATATTATTTTATAAATTAATTTTTTTCTTTTTTTCTTTTTTTTCTTTTTCAAGCTCTTTTTTTTTTTCTTTTTTTTGATGTTATTTTTACCTTTTATTTTTCAATTTTTTCAATAGTTTTTATTCATTAATATGATAAAACTACATCAATAATATGCAATAATACCAATAATGGAACTTTCTAAAAATAACTACTACTAGTACTTCTGCCAGTACTACTTCTACTCTTACTACCACTGCTACTTCTACTTTTACCACCACTTTTACTACTACTAGTACAGCTACTATTACTACTACTAATACAGCTACTATTACTACTACTAGTACAGCTACTATTACTACTACTAGTACAGCTGCCATTACTACTACTAGTACAGCTACTATTACTACTACTAGTACTGCTACTATTACTAATACTAGTACAGCTACTGCTCTTGCAAAATAATGTGATAATAATAATAATAACTCTCATTGATAATGGAAAAGATTGTGATAACAACTTCACAAACAACCCACTTACTTCAAGTGCAATTATAAGGCTGGACATCCTGATGATAAACCCATCCTCATCATCATCATCGTCATCATCATCATCATCATCATCATCACCATCATCATCATCATCATCATCATCATCATCCTCATCATCATCATCATCATTATCATCACCATCATCATAACCATCATCATCATCATCATCATCATCATCATCATCATCATCATCACCATCATCATCATCATCATCATCACCATCATCATCATCATCATCATCATCATCATCATCATCATCTTCATCATCATCATCATCTTCATCATCATCATCGTCATCCTTATCCTCATCTTCATCACATTTTGATGACCTGAAGCGATCCCAAATTAACTTTTTTAATAAAAAAACAACGAAATGCATTTGATCGAAAAACACAATCACAAAAAACATTAAAAGAAAAGAATGTATAAAAAATAAAAAATAAAAAAACAAAGAAAATATAAAATAGTTTTGAAAAAACTTTTGAAAAAACTGTATATAAAAAATGAAAACGAACACAAAACAAAACACAAAAAAGACTATAAAAAGCAGTAAGAGAAGTTAGTGAAGAAGTGGATATGAGGCATACAAACGTGATAACATCAAAAGTATAAAAAAATAAATAATAACAAATAATAACAATAACAAAAACATAATAAGTCAAAAAAAAACATATAAATAACATTTAAAAAAAAACGATAATAATAATAACAATAATAAAAATAAATAATAATAATGACGTTCACAGTAACATCTTGCTCCTTGAACCAATTTTAAAGGCCTTGCGAGAGATACCCTCTAGCAAGTAGAATAATAAAAATAATAAAAATAAATAAATAAATAAAAATAATAATAACTAACTATCGATGATAATGAAAACAACAAAAAAACTAATAGTATTAACATCGACAATTACACTAATAATAATAATAACAGGAATAATAAAAATGATAATATTATTAACAAAGTAATAATAATAATAATAATAATAATAATAATGATAATAATAATAATAATAATAATAATAATAATAATAATAATAATAATAATAATAATAATAATAATAATAATAATAATAATAATAATAATAATAATAATAATAATAATAATAATAATAATAATAATAATAATAATAATAATAAAAATAATAATAATAATAATAATAATAATAATAATAATAATAATAATAATAATAATAATAACAATAATAATATTAATAATAATAATAATAATAATAATAATAATAATAATAATAATAATAATAATAATAATAATAATAATAATAATAATAATAATACTAATAATGCCTTCATAAACGGATAATATTATCGA
>OX387250.1:3042548-3045048 GCA_947562095.1 Branchellion lobata
CACCACCACCCTCATTTTATTGAGTATTCGATCCAATCACTCCTTTGTTTTAATGTTTGTCATCGTTTGTACTTGATCCTCCATCCGTACACCCATCCATTTATTCATTATTCTATCATCCATTCATTCCTCTACCCATCCATCTATCTATTTATCCATCTATTCACTCATTCATCCACACACACACCCACTCACCATCCATCCACTCACCCACTCATCCACCCATCTACTCATCCACTCATCTACCCACACATACACCGATCACCCACCCATCCACTCACCCACCCATCCACCCACCCACCCTTCCACTCACCCACCCATCCACCCACCCATCCACCCACCCATCCACCCACCCATCCACCCACCCATCCACCCACCCATCCACCCACCCATCCACCCACCCATCCACCCACCCATCCACCCACCCATTCACCCACCCATCCACCCACCCATCTTTTTATCCACTTACCCACCCACCTATCCACCCAGCCATTTACCCACCCATACACCCATCTGCCCACCCATCCACCCAATTACCCACCCATCTCCTCATCTCTTCACCTACCCACCCACCCACCCACCTATCCACCAATCACCCACCCATCCACCTACCCACCCACCTATCCACCAATCACCCACCCATCCATCTACCCACTCACCTATCCACCAATCACCCACCCATCCACCCACCCACCTTACCAACTATCCACCAATCACCTACCCATCCACCTACCCACCCATCCACCTACCCACCCATCCATCTAATAATCAGCCATCCACCCACCAATCACTCATCCACCAATCACCCGTCCACCCACCAATCACCCATCCACCAATCACCCATCCACCCACCCATCCATCCACCAATCATTCATCCACCACCCATCCATCTACCAATCACCCATCCACCCACCCATCCATCTACCAATCACCCATCCACCCACCCATCCATCCACCAATCACCCATCCCCCCACCCATCCATCTACCAATCACCCATCCACCCACCCATCCATCCACCAATCACCCATCCCCCCACCCATCCATCCACCAATCACCCATCCACCCACCCATCCATCTACTAATCACAACATTCCCACCTATTTCCTGCTGACCTCTCTCGTTAAACTCAACAGATTAGCAAAAATGCGCCTGTTCTAGCATGAGAAAGTGAGAGTGAAGGAAGAAATGAGAGAGGAATGAAGGAAAGAAGGAATGGAAGAAAAAGAGAAAAAGGAGGAATGAAGGGAGAATGAGAGAAGGAGTGAAAAGGAATGAAAGAAGGAAGTGAATGATTAATGAATGAAAGATTGAATTAATTATAATGGAAACTGAAGTGGAGAAAGGAAGGAATGAAAGGAAGAAGGAGGGAGTGGATGAATGAATTGATTAATGAATGGCGGATGGATTAGGGTTTCAAGGATGAATAACTTCATGGATGGATGGATGGATGGATGAATGGATGAATAAATGGATGGATGGATGAATGGATGGATGGATGGATGGATGGATGGATGGATGGATGGATGGATAGATGGATGGATGGATAGATGGGTGAATGGATGAATGGATGAATGGATAGATGGACGGATGGATAGTTCGAGGGGTGGATGAATGGATGGATAAATGAATAGTTGGATGGATGGATGAATGAATGAATGAATGGATGGATGAATGAATGAATGAATGGATGGATGAATGGTTGGATGTATGGATGGATGAATGGATGGATGAATGGATGGATGAATGGATGGATGAATGGATGGATGAATGGATGGATGAATGGATGGATGAATGGATGAATGAATGGATGGATGAATGGATGGATGAATGGATGGATGAATGGATGGATGAATGGATGGATGAATGGATGGATGAATGGATGGATGAATGGATGGATGAATGGATGGATGAATGGATGGATGAATGGATGGGTGGATGAATGGATTGATGAATGGATGGATGAATGGATGGATAGATGGATGGATAGATGGATGGATAGATGGATGGATGAATGAATGGATAGATGGTGGGTGCAATGATGGATGGAAAGGATATTGAAATAAAAACAAGTTGAAACAGCGATAAAAACAGGAAAAAGTAATTAAAACAGGATTTAATCGAAATTTAGCTATGAAGGAATGAATGGATGAATGAATGAATGAATGAATGAATGAATAAATGAATGAATGAATGAATGAATGAATGCATGAATGAATGAATGAATGAATGAATGAATGAAGGAGTAATCGAATAAATAAATAAACAAATAAGTAAAAAAATAATTAACAAAATATATAAAAAAGTGGCTTAGACCGGTAAAAAAGATATTAAAAAAAACAAAACATGAATAAAGTTTTGAAAGAAGAAACAAAAAACAAAATGAACAAATTTTTAAAAGTGAATTTAAAAAGCAACACTTAAAATTCAACTTGGAATGAAACAACAGTCGAAATAATTAATTTTTGAAAAAAACAAAGATATAAAAGAAAAAAAAGAAGA
>OX387250.1:3052548-3069421 GCA_947562095.1 Branchellion lobata
AGGTGGACGCTTGAAGGTCGCCCGCTGAACGAACAACAACTTCACTACTAATTTATAACTTCTCCAAAACGATGATAAAATTAATATTAATTAAAATTCGTATAATAATAATAATAATAATAATAATAATAATAATAATAATAATAATAACAATAATAATAATAATAATAATAATAATAATAATAATAATAATATAAATAATAATAATAATAATAAAAATAATAATAATAATAATAACAATAATAACAATAATAATAATAATAATAATAATAATAATAATAATAATAATAATAATAATAATAATAATATTAATAATAATAAAAATAAAAATAAAAATAATAATAATAATGATAATAATAATAATATTAATAATAATAATAATGATAATAATAATAATAATAATAATAATAATAATAATAATAATAATAATAATAATAATAATAATAATAATAATAATAATAATAATAATAATAATAAGAATAATAATAATAATAATAATAATGATAATAATAATAATAATAATAATAATAATAATAATAATAATAATAATAATAATAATAATAATAATAATAATAATAATAATAATAATAATAATAATAATAATAATAATAATAATAATAATAATAATAATAATAATAATAATAATAATAATAATAATAATAATAATAATAAAAATAATAATAATAATAATAATAGTAATAATAATAATAATAATAATAATAATAATAATAATAATAATAATAATAATAATAATAATAATAATAATAATAATAATAACAATAATAATAATAATAATAATAATAATATAAATAATAATAAAAATAAGAATAATAATAATAATAATAATAATAATAATAATAATAATAATAATAATAAAAATAATAATAATAATAATAATAATAATAATAATAATAATAATAATAATAATAATAATAACAATAATGATAATAATAATAATAATAATAATAATAATAATAATAATAATAATAATAATAATAATAATAATAATAATAATAATAATAATAATAATAATAATAATAATAATAATAATAATAATAATAATAATAATAATAATAATAATAATAATAATAATAATAATAATAATAATAATAATAATAATAATAATAATAATAATAATAATAATAATAATAATAATAATAATAATAATAATAATAATAATAATAAATATAATAATAATAATAATAATAATAATAAAAAAAAAAAATAAATAATAATAATAATAATAATAATAATAATAATAATAATAATAATAATAATAATAATAATAATAATAATAATAATAATAAAAATAATAATAATAATAATAATAATAATAATAATAATAATAATAATAATAATAATAATAATAATAATAATAATAATAATAATAATAATAATAATAATAATAATAATAATAATAATAATAATAATAAAAATAAAAAATAAAAAATAAAAATAACGATAATAATAATAATAATAATAATAATAATAATAATAATAATAACAATAATATAATAAAATAATAATAAAAAAAATAAATTATAATGAAAATATTAATAATAAATTTCATTTTAAATATTAATATTATTATGATAATAAAATTGATAATAATAGTTATTATTATCGTTATTATTATTGTTATTTCTACTTATATTCCTATTAGTACTATTATTTTTTATTATTATTGTTTTTATTTTTATCATCATCATCATCATCATCATTATTATCATTATTGAATTCCTAAACTAAAAGTTAATTTTAAAGAACAAAGACAGTAAAAAAGATATATAAAAAAAAAGAAGATTGAAAACAAAAATTAGAAAAAAACGGCAATAAATTAGACAGCACTGCCACCAGCATCGACGTCAACAACAACAAAAACATCAACAATAACAAAAACATTAACAAAAACATCAACAACAACAAATCAAGCTATCAAAACAAACTTTTCAAAGTCAAAATTGCTCGCTACGATCAAAAGTGTCCTTGAGGCGGTTTTGGCGGCAAAAGTGAGGAATTATGAGCATTGGAAACAGGTTGAGCGATGAAGTATTTAATGGCGCTTAAAATAGATCTTTGGTAATAAATTCATGAGCTTAAAACAGATCTTTGATAACAAAGTTTCAAGATTTCCTTCTTGAATGTTGGAAGAATTTATAAAGTCGTGAATTCACCAATGCATTAATGCATCTGTTATGGGTACAAAACAAACACGAATAATATTATAGTGGCATTAACCCCGTAGAGTTTCGAGGCCACTCAAAACGTCTCATTATCAAAACTATTGTGAAAAATTAAAAATAGAATTAAATAATTAAATAAATAAAAATAAAAATAAATTATTTCTAAAAAAGAACAGTATTATTATTATTATGGATTATGTATCGAAGCCTTTTGGACACATTTGTTAAATTCCAGAATTGAATGTTTTAATCATATGTATTCACTTATTAAGAATGTGTGAGCTTCTTCCGATCCGTCGTGATGTATCCTTCTTACTCTGCGTTCAAGCTATATTTTAATTATTATTATAATGGACTTTTTATATTAAAATCCCAATTTATATCAACTTGATTAAAACAGCCTTTCAATTGTTTTTTTTTTTTTAAATTTGAATTATTTAATCAGTATAAAATCGTTTTAATCTCAATATTAATATTATTTTTAAAACAAAAAGTGAAACTATTATGAAACATGAAAATAAAAACAAAGTTATAGAATATAAGTCACGAATTGAGAGCAAATCTTTATTTTTATTTCCGATGGGAAATTCTGTTATGGTGGCGTTGATGGCTGTTTGTTCAATAAAAAAGTTCAAAAAAACGAAAAAAAAAAAAGAAAAAAATTAAATAAAAAAATGAAGTTATGTTAAAAAAAGGAAGTTAATGTTGAAAAAATTAATTAATAAAAAAAATTATTTAATAAAAAATGACTTTACTCATGTAAGTATCAAAATGATTTTTTAAAATTAATATCGAAAACAATTTTTTTTTTAATTTGAAAAAAAAAAATTTTTTTTCGAAAAAAGATTAATATTAAAAATAAAAATAAAATTGAAAATTTGAAAAAATATACATATATTATGGAAACAAAAAAATTAAATATTGGAAAAATAATATTTAAAATGAAATTTTGAAGAAAAAAATATTTATGCATTGAAAGAATAAAAAACAAAAAGCATGAATTTTTTTTGGAATTCCCGAAAAATTAAGATTCATTCAAAAAAAAATCAAAATTTATTAATAAAAATTAAAAGTTAATAATAAAAAACAAAACTATAAAAATTAAAAATTAAAAAAAAAACAAAAAGTGAAAAATAAAACAAAACTATAAAGTTGAAAAATAAAAGCTTAAAGATGAAAATTATTTTTTTTAAATTTTTTTCAGAGCGTCGCTTGAACGAGGAGATGCTGGTGTTGAGTGAGGTGGTTGACACGTGGTGTAAGAATTCAAGCAATCACATCTGCATGAGACCCCAACCATCCAAGCAAGTCCCTTCTGTGCTCAAGGTGGGTGGGTGGATGAGGTGGGTGGGTGGAGGAGGTGGGTGAGTGGAGGAGGTGGGTGGGTGGAGGAGGTGGGTGGGTGGATGAGGTGGGTGGGTGGAGGAGGTGGGTGGGTGGATGAGGTGGCTGGGTGGATGAGGTGGCTGGGTGGATGAGGTGGCTGGGTGGATGAGGTGGCTGGGTGGATGAGGTGGCTGGGTGGATGAGGTGGCTGGGTGGATGAGGTGGCTGGGTGGATGAGGTGGCTGGGTGGATGAGGTGGCTGGGTGGATGAGGTGGCTGGGTGGATGAGGTGGCTGGGTGGATGAGGTGGCTGGGTGGATGAGGTGGGTGGGTGAAGGAGGTAGGTGAAAAAAGATGGTTTATGTTGGAGTTAGGATCAGAATTAAAGGTAGGAGAATGAGTGAAAAAAGATGGTGAGTATAAGAGTAAGGGTCAGGGTGAGAAGGGGGAGTGTGGGTAGAATAAAAAATAAGTGTTAGAGTGAGGGTTGGGGTGAGAGGAGGGGAGAATGGTGATTTTGGTAGCGTAGGAGAGAAGGTTTGAGGGTGGTTTGATGGGGGTGTGAGGCTGGGTTGTTTGGGGGGTGGAGGGAGCATGAAGGGTGGATGAATGGATGAGTGGGTGACAGTTAAATAGCCGGGTATCCATGGTGATGTACGAAAAGATGAATGATGGATTGAGCAGCAATAGGCATGACGCAACATCTGCAAAGTTCATATTCCTTCCTCCCTCCACTTTTCTTACTCTTCTTCTTTTTCTTCATTTTTTTTCTTTTTTTTCTTCATTTTTCTTCTTCTTTCTTTTCTTTTTATTCCTTTTTTTACATTTTCATTATTACTCACTCATTCAGTTTTCAATATTTTTTTTCACTCATCCACTTATATACCCATCCATTTATCTATCCCCTCATCCATCCAGCTCCTCATCCACCCATCCTCTCATGATCCTCCCCACACAGAGCAGCCTGGAAAGTAATTTGCACGTGAAGGTGGAGGACAAGAAAACGTGGAAGAGCTACATGTTTGTGTTGAAAGATCAGGCCATCCACTACTATCCTAAGGGGAAGGGCAAGGTGGGTGGGTGGATGGGTGGGTGGATGGGTGGATGGGTGGTTGGATGGGTGTATGAGTGGGTGAATGGGTGGATGGGTGGATGGATGGGTGAGTGGATGGATGGGTGGATGGGTGAATGGGTGGATGGGTAGGTGGGTGGATGGATGGATGGGTGGGTGGATAGGTGGATGGGTGGATGGGTGGGTGGGTGAATGTGTGGGTGAATGGGTAAAAAACATGGTGGGTGGATGATTGAGTAGGTGGAAAATTTGGAAAGTGGGTGGTTGAGAAGGTGAAAAACTTGGTGAGTGGGTGGTTGAGTGAATTATGGAAGATTGTTGGATGGGTGGGTGGTTACTCGGGTGGATGAGTGGGTGGTTAATTGGGTGGATGGATGGGTGGGTGGATGGGTAGATGGGTAGATGGATGAATGGATGGGTTGTGAAGCATTGGTGGACAACTTGGTGGACGAGTTGGGGATTTGTTTGGGTGGATTAATGAATGGAAGGGTGAATGAATGAATGAAAAAAAAGAGTGGATGGAATGTACTTGTAGACTCACTTGCCATGCAATTCCGAATTTTAATTTCTAATAATCCATTTTTACATTCATTCATTTGTTGGTCCATCTATTTGCTCATCAATTTATCGATCTATTTATCCACTCATTCACCCATTCATTAATTTATCCACCTTTTCATCCATCCATTCTTCCATTCACTCATTCTTCCAACCGTTCATCCATTTATCCATCCACCCATCCATCCACCCATCCATCCACCCATCCATCCACCCATCCATCCACCCATCCATCCACCCATCCATCCACCCATCCATCCACCCATCCATCCACCCATCCATCCACCCATCCATCCACCCATCCATCCACCCATCCATCCACCCATCCATCCACCCATCCATCCACCCATCCATCCACCCACCCATCCATCCACCCATCCATCCACCTATCCATCCACTCATCCATCAAACCATTCATTGATATACTGACACTTATTAGAGTTTTTTTATCGTGTACTATCAGATCCTATCTTCTTTGTTGCCTGCCTCAACCCACAAAGTTCCATTTATTTATTTATATATTATTTTTTTTATTTTTATATTTTATATATATTTATATATATATATTTATATTTATTTATTTATTTATTTATTTATTTATTTATTTATTTATTTATTTATTTATTTATTTATTTATTTATTATTTATTTATTTATTTATTTATTTATTTATTTATTTATTTATTTATTTATTTATTTATTTATTTATTTATTTATTTATTTATTTATTTATTTATTTATTTATTTATTTATTTATTTATTTATTATTTATTTATTTATTATTATTTATTTATTTTCATTTTCATTTAATTTATTTTGTTTTTATTTTTTATTTTTGTTTTTATCTCTTCAATTTTGCTTCCATTTATTTATTATCATTTGCTTCCTTTTTTTTCGATAATTTTTCGTTTTATATTTTTCTCTGAGTTATTTTCATCCGGTTTCATTCTGTTCCATTCAATCCAGTTAATAATAACTTCATTTCCTCAACACTGCTTCAATCTCATTTGTATCATCCTGTATTATTTTGATCATGTTAACCTCTCATATTCTTTTTTTTCCATTTTTCCACCATTCCTCACATCACCCACCCCCCTTTTCCTCCTTTTCTTCCCTCATCCTCTTCCCCCTTTCCTCCCCCTCTCTTTCCCCCTTCCCCTCCTCCTCCTCCTCTTCCCCCCTTCTACTCACCCCTTCTTGTTTTCCCCTCCCAGGCCTCCTCAGAGCTGCAGCTGCACCTTCTGCTGCGTGCCAGCAGCATGGACTGCTTCTGTGGCGCCAAGTGGAAGAAGAGGTTCAAGGCTCCCACGGACTTCGGATTTGCTGTGAAGGTTTGTGCGCGTGTGTGCACATGTGCATTTGTGTGCATGTGTGCATGTGTGTGCATATGTGCATTTGTGTGCATGTGTGCCTTTGTGTGCATGTGTGCATGTGTGTGCATTTGTGTGCATGTGTGCCTTTGTGTGCATGTGTGCATGTGTGTGCATGTGTATGCATATGTGCATTTGTGTGCATGTGTGTGTATGTGTGCATATGTGTGCATGTGTGTGTATGTGTGCATGTGTGCATGCGTATGCATATGTGCATTTGTGTGCATGTGTGCATGTGTGTGTATGTGTGCATATGTGTGCATGTGTGTGTATGTGCGCATGTGTGTGCATGTGTGTGCATGTGTGTCGATGTTTGCAAGTTAGTGAATGTTTTTTTTTCTTTTCCTACTTTGTTTTTTTCTTCTCTTCTTCTTCTTTTTTCGCTTTCTTCTTCTTTTCCTTCTCCTATTTCTTTTCCTCCTTTTCCTCATCCTTTTTCTCTTTTTCATTTTTCTCTTCTTTTTCCTCCTCCTCCTCCTCCTCCTCCTCCTCCTCCTCCTCCTCCTCCTCCTCCTCCTTCTCCTCCTCCTCCTCCTCCTCCTCCTCCTCCTCCTCCTCCTCCTCTTCCTCCTCTTCCTCCTCCTCCTCCTCCTCCTCCTCCTCCTCCTCCTCCTCCTCCTCCTCCTCCTCCTTCTCCTCCTCCTTCTCCTCCTCCCCCTCCTCCTCCTCCTCCTCCTCCTCCTCATCCTCCTCCTCATCCTCCTCCTCCTTTTTCTCCTCCTCCTCCTCCTCCTATCTTTCCTCCTCCTTCTTCTCTTCCTTCTCCTCCTCCTCCTCCTACTCCTTTTCCTCCTTCTCTTCTTTTTCCTCTTCTTCTTCCTCCTCCTCCTCCTCCTCCTCCTCCTCCTCCTCCTCCTCCTCCTCCTCCTCCTCCTCCTCCTCCTCCTCCTCCTCCTCCTCCTCCTCCTCCTCCTCCTCCTCCTCCTCCTCCTCCTCCTCCTCCTCCTCCTCCTCCTCCTCCTCCTCCTCCTCCTCCTCCTCCTCCTCCTCCTCCTCCTCCTCCTCCTCCTCCTCCTCCTCCTCCTCCTCCTCCTCCTCCTCCTCCTCCTCCTCCTCCTCCTCCTCCTCCTCCTCCTCCTCCTCCTCCTCCTCCTCCTCCTCCTCCTCATCCTTCTCCTCCTCCTCCTCCTCCTCCTCCTCCTCCTCCTCCTTCTCCTTCTCCTTCTCCTCTTTCTCCTTTTCCTCCTTCTCCTCCTCCCCCTTCTCCTCCTTTTCCTCTTTTTCTTTCACCAGACCACCGACATGGACAACATCAAGGACTTGAAGATGTTCTGTGCAGAGTCGGAATCCCTTCAAGCCATCTGGATGACCGCCATCGAGAACATTCTGGTGAGACGATTTCCAATTTGTAAATTTTAACATTATTTTTATTTAATTACCTAATTAAAAATCTTAATCAGGTAAAAATCTTAAAATTATACATTCATTAGTCGAGTTTTCGGTTTATTGATTGTTTTTCTTCCATATTCATATACTTTAGTTTTTTTTATAGTCTTATCAGATCAAGTCCATATATACGCTGGAAATGTTATAAAAATACGGCGAACAATCGAACTAAAAAAGAAAACATTAAAATATACGAGAACAGAATGTTATCAGTCGTTAAAGTCAGCATTGGACTTACAACAAACGGCAAAAAAAGTAAAATTGAATAAAAAAATTTTAAATTGTAAGAAAAAAGTTCAAATTAAAAATGATGAACAATGAGTATTATGAGCTTATTGAGCATTGAGAAGACGAGGAAGGAATGTTTTGTCTTGGTAGGAGGAGTAAATTGTTTTGGTGTAATTGCGAGTTCGTCTTCGCATATCACGGGATGTAGACTTGGCAGGTGGAAGGATCTGATGGAGTACATGGTGCGGGTTACCGGTAACTCTTGAGAACAAGCGTTCATCAAAAGATGCAAATATTGAGTATTAACATGGTTTTAGTCTACACGATTATTGGACACTTTGAATAGTCTACTTTTTAACTTGACATAATAATCAACCTAAATTTTTAATTAATGAGTTAATTAGTCTTAATATTAGTCTACCTAGATTCTTAGTCTACTTTATTAATTGGCCGACATGAATTAGTCATGAGAATTCTGAAAAGCTGAAAGGTTGTCTGGTGCAAACAGTTCTATTTTTGTGCCACAAAGAATAATTTTGTTTTTATTTTTTATACAAAAAAAACTTTAGACAAAAAAAAAATTTTATACAAAAAAGATTATTTCAAAAAATGGGTTTTTTATGCACTAGATTTATTCTTAATATAAAAAAAGATTTTCTCTACAAAAATGATTCATTTTTGAACAGAAAATTAATTTTTTCATACTCAAACGGTTTTTTTTACAAAAACTTAAATTTTTTAATGAAAAATGGTTGATTTTTTGATAAAATTTTTAAACTTTCAAAACAATTTTTTTATCTTTTCCATTAAAAAATGATCCACTTTTTAGAAATGTTTTGCATATTTTTAAAACACTTTTTGTATATTTTCCAGAGATTTTTGTATATTTTTCAGAGATCTTTGTATATTTTTCAAACAAAGCTGACAATTTTTTCAAACAAACATAGTTATTTTTCAAAAACTTTTTGCATCTTTTTCAAACAAAGTTTGTTTATTTAGAGTGGTGAAGAAGCTTTAAATACAAAGTTATTTGCTAGCCTGGAGCGCATTGAGATGGGGCCGCTCATGATTAATTTCCATAATAAACACCACCCTTCTCTCAACTGTGGAATAAACGCCAGAGATCTTTAAGTGGTATTGTGCCTAAGCGTCCCTTAACTGTTGTTGTATTGTTTCTCTTTCATTGCATTTTGTTGTATTGTTTCTCTTTCATTGCATTTTGTTGTATTGTTTCTCTTTCATTGTTTTTTGTTGTATTGTTTCTCCTGCATTGTATTTTGTTGTATTGTTTCATATTGAATTGTATATTTTAATATTGCATTGTATTTTTCTTTATTGTTTTTTACTGAATTATTTTTTTGTTTTGTTTTTTATTGCATTTTTTTTTCTTTTCAATACTGCATTGTATTATTTTGTATTATTTAATATTACTTTATTTTTTTATCGTTTTGTATAAATTTTTATACTTTCCTTTGTTTTGTTTTATGGTTTTGTTTAAGTTTATTGTTGTTTTGTTGCATCGTTTTTTATTTTTAAGTTAAAAAACAAGAGTTTAATTAACTCAGATTGAAACAAACAAGATAAGATTAGATTAGATTAGATTAGAATGAGTAAGATGAAACAAACAAGATAAGATTAGATTAGATTAGATTAGAATGAGTAAGATGAAACAAACAAGATAAGATTAGATTAGATTAGATTAGAATGAGTAAGATGAAACAAACAAGATAAGATTAGATTAGATTAGATTAGAATGAGTAAGATAAAACAAACTCAAATTAGAAGGTACTTTATCTACAAAGAACATTCCAACAGAAAATACCGAAAGAAGAAGAGGAGGAGGAAGAAGAGGATGAAGAAATGACAAATGAGAGTGATGCAACGGCCAACACCACCTACCAACCGCCACCACCAGCGTCCGTCCCAGCGCCACAAGATCTTTCTAGAGGCCTTGACCCGCCTCAGAACTCCCCTGCAAGCATCACCATGCACAGGAACTCCTCAGACCGTCGCTTCAACCACTTCACAGACGACATCAACCTTTACTCGGAGCCATTCGAGGACTGTCCCACAGGCCACAGTCGCAAGCTTTCCAACGCTTCTTCCACCCTGTCGAGGCCTGAGCTGGAGGTGGGTGTGGTGAGTCCTTCTCTCAAGAAGGTCGCCAACTTGCCTATCACCACCGAAACCACACGTCTGCTTCAGTCCCTCCAGCATACCAACCTCAACCCTCACATGACTCTCCCGAAAGAGTTTAATTCAGAAGAGTTCAAAATGGTCATCCAGAACGACTACACGCCTCCTCCAACCCACCACAAGTCCCACAATGCCCTCAAAACTCTCCCGAAACCTTCTGCCGCCAAGGTCACTAGACAGACGTCTCATCAACAGAAGCTACAAAAACTTAAACAACAGCTTTCATCGCTGCCTCTTTCTGATTATTCTTCCCAGTCTTACAACACTCTGCCTTCTCCCTCCAAGTCAAGGGTTCTTCCACCAGCGCCTCCCAAGCGTGACAACAGCACGAAACTCTCTAACAACACCATCAACCAAACCAACAGCCCACAGCCCAACAACCACTACAACACGCTCCAAAAACGCAATACTTACGCTAGCGACAACAACTATTTGTATAACACTTCCAACAATACATACAACACACCAAACAACACATACAACACACCCAACAATACGTACAACACATCTAACAACACATACAATCCTTACACACGTTCCAGTAGTCATTATGACACTCCTAGTAATCTAAGCAACAACAGTCCACAACACCCTCCAATGAATCCTCACCCAATAAATCCTCACCCAATCAACACTCACCCAATAAACTCTCATCCCCAAACAACCTACCAGTATTCCCCAAACCACCACCATCCCAGTCCACTCCCCAAACCCCAACACCCTCACGATCACCAGAACTTCATACAGACACAAAACTTTCTCCTCAACATGAACAGAGCCCTAGGTCAGAAGAGGTCTCTTGGAGCTGATGGCTTCACCAAAATGGTTCTTCCTCTGGCTCCTCCCCCCTCCTTTCCTTCCTCCGAGTGTTCCTATCTCGATACCGGTGTGCTTCCAACAACTCTATCTCCTACTACTACTACCACTGCTGTTGCTGTTGTTGCTTTTATTTTTGTTGTTGTTGTTGCTGTTGTTTTTGTTGTTGTTGTTGCTGTTGTTTTTGTTGTTGTTGTTGTTGTTGTTGTTGTTGTTGTTGTTGTTGTTGTTGTTGTTGTTGTTGTCGTTGTTACTGTTGCTGTATTGGTTTTCATGTTCTTTTTTATGGTTTTTTCTTTTTATCACTTTTTTTTCTTGTTTAAAATTTTATACTTTTTTCTTTTCTGTTTTTTTTTCATTTTTATTCAAAAAAATTCTATTTAGTTTTTTAATTCAATTTGTTCATTAAAACTTTCTCATCATCATCATCATCATCATCATCATCATCATCATCACCATCATCATCATCATCATCATCATCATCATTATTATTATTATTATTATTATTATTATTATTATTATTATTATTGTTATTATTATTATCATCATCATCATCATCATCAGCATCATCACCACCACCACCATTACCACCAGGCTCCCTACCACCTCCTCCTGCTGAACTTCTCATGGGTCTCAAACACCTCAAAACACTCCCCCACCCCCACCATCACCACCACCCCGTGTATTAAGTATAGTTTCAATTTGTAAACTAATTAAACTGTTAACTAATTAACCAATTAGTTGATTAGTTAATTAATCCGTATAGTTAACTGTTAAGTGTAGTGAGTGCCAATTTACAACGTTGTTAAGGCTGCAATATTAAGTCGAAAACGCGTGCATAAGTTCAACAAGACACCCTTCAAAACTTCAACGTGGTTCAGAGACCTCCTGCTCTTCAATATTTACGAATTTTGAAATGGAATTTTCTTTCAAGTTAAGCATTTTTAAAGATTTGATAAATTTTTCATAAATTGAAGTCATTTCATTCTCAAAATTCTTTCTGTGTCAAGTTTTCGTTTTCAAAGATTCTCTTTACATCGAAGCTTTTTACTTTTCCACATTTCTTACATCGAACTTTAAATAATAATAAATTAATTAATTTTTAATTAATTCTTAAATTCTTTACATTTAAAATTGGACTTAAGAGTTACAAAACTCCTCATACCTTTTTGCTGTGGCAATAAATGTTCTAGCGCCGTATTAAAATGTTCATAAATTGCTTCATGCGTTCATTTGCTTCGTAGCGTGCTTTTCAGGCAAAAAATGGGATTTTGATGGTAAAATAACCAAGTTTTATTTCGCTACCAAAGTTGAAATTCGGTCAAAATGTTTAAATTTGGTTGTGATGTTGAAATTTTTGCTGAAATGTTGTGGCTTTTGCTGGTGTTGAAGTTTTGTTTGCTGGAATGTTTTTGAAGTGTTGTTGAAGTGTTGAGAATGTTGAAAATGTTGAGAGTTTTGTTGGAAATGTAAAAAAATGTTGGGGCATTCTTTGTGATTCTCTTTCCAATCATTTTGGTGATGATTATTTTTCGCGAAAAAGAATCGAGCGTGTGCTCATTTAGTTTTACAATATTATATTTACGATCATTTCATCTTTATTTAATTATTATCATTATTTCATTTGGACTTTTTAATTATGGCTATTTCATTATTATTATTCAATTATGATAATAATAATATTATTGTTTTTATTTTATTATTATTATTCAATTATGATAATAATAATATTTTTGTTTTTATTTTATTATTATTATTCAATTATGATAATAATAATATTATTGTTTTTATTTTATTATTATTATTCAATTATGATAATAATAATATTATTGTTTTTATTTCATTATTATTATTCAATTATGATAATAATAATATTATTGTTTTTATTTTATTTTTATTATTCAATTATGATAATAATAATATTATTTTTTTTATTTTATTATTATTATTCAATTATGATAATAATAATATTATTGTTTTTATTTTATTATTATTATTCAATTATGATAATAATAATATTATTGTTTTTATTTTATTTTTATTGTTTTATTATGGTTGGTTTGTTATGATATTCTTTTGTAGATTGCGTCTTAGTTGTTCTGGAGGATTGAAGCGACTTGTATGAAAACCATTTTGAAGTGCAGGAAGAGGATAATCTTGTGAAAGGTGTGGAATTTTAGTTTCTATAGCGCGTGATATTTCGCACTATTTTAACACTTATTTTCAACGTGCATGTTGACTGGAGGTTTGGAGAGGATTTTGAAAAAGACGCCATCAGCCTCCAAAATAACTCTTCCTCGTCTCATCCCTATTCTTATAAAAATCCACTTTTGACTATTGTGCATACGCTTCGAGTTCGTTCTTCTTCGAATTGTTGGTTGCTGTTTTTCTCAATTTGTGACTTTTGTGTTTTGAATGCAATTTTTGTTGGTTTTTGATTTTGTGACATATGTTGATAGATTGGACATTTTGTTGTAGGCTCACTAAGTGTAACAATCAAAGAATTTTATATAATTTTAAATTTAGACTAAGTATTGAGAAAAATACTTTAATAATCAAAAACTTTACTCGATCGGATGAAATCAATTTAAGTTTTCTTAAGTTATAACTTGTTTCAGTTAACAACGAATGATATTAAATCTTTATATTTAATATATTTCATCGTTAAAATCATTTAAAACTTTTAACATAATTCAATGAAGTGTTTATTTGAAAATTGCTAGTCTTTAGGGGTTGAATAAAATTGAAACTACTCAAACTTTTTTCTTGAAAATTCAATTTTTTATGTTAAAAATTCTTTTTTTATTGAATTTTTTTGACATTTTTTTTTTGAAAATTCTCATACCTTTAGTTTACCTTTTTTTAAGTTATAAAAAAAACTTTTTGAGTACAAAAAGCTTATTTGAGAAAAAATAACTACGCGATAAATAATTGGAAATGTCACGTAGAAGCCGGTAGAAAATTTTCAAATATGCACTCAAGGGTTAAAAGAGTAAAAATTGAATCCAGGTTATAAAGTTAATTTACAACACCTAGGATTATCAAATGAAAAATAAGGGTACTACTAACAGTACTTGTACTGATATTAACGGTTGCTATCCTTGGCGCTTTAAAAGATAAATTTATTTAATTAATAGAAAAAAATTCTAATGAAAAGTGATATTAAAAGTTCACTTATTTTATAAACAAAAAGATCTTATTTTTTAAATATAATTCGAGGATTTATTAACATCGTCTAATAAGTCAATATATAATAGGATAATGTCTTTAATTTTATGTTAGATCATAATAATAGGTTTATTTTAGGTGGTGACTTCAATCCATTGTCACATACTAGTCTTATACAAACTGGTCTTCAATCAATTTACTATGGACCAATTCATAAAGGAAATAATCTTGATGGGTTATATGGTATCAATATAGATCCTAAGTTATTCAACCCTAATACTTATGTTTCCCATATTAAGACCCACCATCTTGGTGTTATTGCCTTGCCTCTTAACATAGCCCCATCTCATAACAATATTACACGTTCAATTCACACCTACCGCCGTCGACATCCAACCAACCTGAGGCACGTCTCGATTACTTATCATCAAGTTCCTTTGATCTAACATATGATGATATCACAGGATCAGTTGATTCTTTCTATACTACAGTTAATAGTATTTTAACAAGTTTAATCTTCTTAAACAAATAACTATAAAATCATCTGATCCTCCATTTATTAACCCACTTGTTAAATCACTTTTCCGTCAAAAAAACTGTCTCATGAGAAAGGGAAAAATACACCAAGCTACATCAATCACTAATCAAATCAGAAATATTTTTATAAATTCTAACAAACTTTCATTAGCTCATAGTAAAAGAGGCTGCGAAGCAATTTGGAGCACAGTGAACAAACTACGTGGAAAAATTCCTTCTGCAAACGCTAGCTCCAACATTGATGCCGATAAATTCAATAGCTATTTTGCTTCTATATCTAACTCATCCAACTATATTGAACCCACACACAAGCTATCAGCACCACACAATATTAATTATATCACATCTTCCACTGTATATTATATTCTTTATAAAAGTTGCCCTAAAGAACAGGATCTGATGGTCTCCCAGGCTGGTTTCTCAAACTTATTTCCTCTGCAATCTGTGAACCCCTGTCGACCATCTACAACAACTGCATCAAGCAGGCATTTTTTCCAGCTCAGTGGAAAAATAGTATTATTCACCCTATTGAAAAAATAAATAATCCTACCCAACCCAATCAATATCGCCCCATTTCCATTACCACTATTCTTTCTCGAATCTTAGAAAAATACATAGTTAAAGACCATATCTACCCTTGTTTAACTAACCCCTCATCAAGTCTAAATTTGATTACCAATTTGCCTTCGGACCAACTGGCTCACCCACTTTACCCATAATTTCTCTCACTTCTGTCATAACCTCCCTTTTAACTTCCAACAAATTTGTACATCTTATTGCTCTATATTTCTCTAAGGCATTCGACACTCTCAATCATTCTACTCTCATCACTAACAAGGCCTCATTACAACTTGATGATAGTATTCATAATTTACTCATTTCATTTTTTTATAATAGAACACATTCTACAAAATTTCTCAACAGAACTTCTAGTGCCTTATCTATTAATTCTAGCGTGGTTCAAGGTTCGGTATTGGGTCCATCATCTTTTATTATTAATGCATCTTCTCTTAAACCTGTACATCCCCTCAATAAAATGATCAAGTTTGCTGATGACACTTATCTCGTCATTCCATCATCTAATAGTAATTCCTTGCAATTAGAATTAGACTCTTTATCTGAATGGGCTAAATTAAGTAAGCTTTCTCTTAACCTCAACAAATCTTATGAATTAATTATACATAATAATTATAATAAAATAACACCCCCCAGTCTTCATCCATCTCTTCAACGAACTTCTTCCCTCACTATCCTGGGAGTCTCATTCACTGAAACTCTCAACATCACATCTCACATTGACAATATTATTAGAAAGTGCTACCAAACGTTTCATGCGCTTAAAATAATTAGGGCTCATGAACTTTATGGTCCTTAATTATATGATATAACGGAATCTCTAATTATATCTCGCATAAAATATGCAGCACCTTCATGGTGTGGATTTGCCAATAACGAGCATATAAAACAACTCCTATCTTTACTTAATAAACTTATAAGGCTTAACCACCTTCCTCTTAACTATCCTAAAACAAAATAAATATCTGCCTTTCACGAAGATCTCTCGTTCTCAAGAGTTACCAGTAACCCGCACCATGTACTCCATCAGATCCTTTCACCTGTCAAGTCTACATCACGTGATATGCCAAGACGAACCCATATTAAACCAAAACAATTTACTCCTCCTACCAAGACAAAACATTCCTTCCTCGTCTTCTCAATACTCAATAAGCTCATAATACTCATTGTTCATCGTTTTTAATTTGAACGTTTTGTCTTTTTTTTTGCCGTTTGTTGTAAGTTCAATGCTGACTTTTATGAGTGATAACCTTCTGTCCTCGTATATTTCAATGTTTTCTTTTTTAGTTCGTTTGTTCACTGTGTTTTTGTAACATTGCCAGCGTATTTCTGGACTTGATCTAATAAAGACTATGAATTTAAAAAAATAATGTATAAAAAGACAACAATGCAAATTAAATTATAACTTATTATTTTGTTTTTGTTGTTGTTATTTCTTTTTGTCGTTGCTGAGAATTC
>OX387250.1:3069621-3089621 GCA_947562095.1 Branchellion lobata
ATTAATAATAATAATAATAATAATAATAATAATAATAATAATAATAATAATAATAATAATAATAATAATAATAATAATAATAATAATAATAATAATAATAATAATAATAATAATAATAATAATAATAATAATAATAATAATAATAATAATAATAATAATAATAATAATAATAATAATAATAATAATAATAATAATAATAATAATAATAATAATAATAATAATAATAATAATAATAATAATAATAATAATAATAATAATAATAATAATAATAATAATAATAATAATAATAATAATAATAATAATAATAATAATAATAATAATAATAATAATAATAATAATAATAATAATAATAATAATAATAATAATATTAATAATAATAATAATAATAATAATAATAATAATAATAATAATAATAATAATAATAATAATAATAATAATAATAATAATAATAATAATAATAATAATAATAATAATAATAATAATAATAATAATAATAATAATAATAATAATAATAATAATAATAATAATAATAATAATAATAATAATAATAACAATAATAATAATAATAATAATAATAATAATAATAATAATAATAATAATAATGTTAATAATAAAAATAATAATAATAATAATAATAATAATAATAATAATAATAATAATAATAAAATAATAATAATAATAATAATAATAATAATAATAATAATAATAATAATAATAATAATAATAATAATAATAATAATAATAATAATAATAATAATAATAATACTAATAATAATAATAATAATAATAATAATAATAATAATAATAATAATAATAATAATAATAATAATAATAATAATAATAAAAATAATAATAATAATAATAATAATAATAATATTAATAATAATAATAATAATAATAATAATAATAATAATAATAATAATAATAATAATAATAATAATAATAGTAATAACAATAATAATAATATAAATAATAATAATAATAATAATAATAATAACAACATAGTTTTGTTATGAATGTATCATGGACACAAACGCGAGGCTCCTAGAAGGGCGAAGTTGTGCTGGCACTGATCTAGTTGTATGTGTGAGGAGATGCCATAGGCGTAGATGGTGGACGGTGATGGTGAGGAGGAAAAGGAAGATGATGGTGATGATGATGATGCTGCTGATGGTGATAATGATGGAACGTTGAGGTTGGTGGATGTGGTAGACGATGGGGGAAAAGGCTTTGATGATGGAGGGGGTTGTGATAGCGACAGAGATGGTGGTTTTGATGATGATGACGCATGCATGAGAGAGGCTAAGTGGGCAGTGGAAATAGCGAGGTCAATGTTGATGAAGACGACATCGTCATCGTCGCCCATCACCGCTTGTAACACTTCCAAGCCTATGCAACTGGCTTTGTCCTGGTGGTGTCGGTGGGGTGATGGATGGGGTAGGTTGGTATGGCGAGTGTTTGAAGGGTGATGGATGGGGTAGGTTGGTATGGCGAGTGTTTGAAGGGGGATGGATGGGGTAGGTTGGTATGGTGAGGATTTGAAGGGTGATGGATGGGGTAGGTTGGTATGGCGAGTGTTTGAAGGGTGATGGATGGGGTAGGTTGGTATGGCGAGTGTTTGAAGGGTGATGGATGGGGTAGGTTGGTATGGCGAGGGTTTGAAGGGTGATGGATGGGGTAGGTTGGTATGGCAAGGGTTTGAAGGGTGATGGATGGGGTAGGTTGGTATGGTGAAAAAAAGGTAGTGGTAAAAAGTGGTGTAGAAAAGTGGTGTGATGAAAGAGAGGAGGTGTAGTGAATACAAAAAGATACCATCAAATGGATAAAAGGAAAGTGTTGTCTTGTGGATGAAAAGAACGGTGGTGATGTGGATGAGTCACGGTTGATGGAAGAAGTTTGATTTATAAAAAAGAAGGAGGAAGGAGTAAAGATCCTCGATTTTTAAAAAGCAAAAACCTGAATAACTCTCCATTTTTAAATATTAAAAAAAAATATTTTTAAAAAATATTTCAAAAAAATATTTGCCTTAATCCGTTTTTTTTGTTCGTATTTTTTTTTAATTTCATTTTTCTCATAATTTGTTTTCTTTTTTTCTTCGACTTTTTATTTCTTTCTTTCATCCTTCTTCCTGTCCTTCTGTCACTCCTCCACTTTTTCCATTTCCACCCTCCCACCTGTAGCACAAGTTTCTTTTCCAACACCAGGGGGCATCTCTCAAGAATGTTGAGTTGGTCCTGGTGGAAGAAGATGACGTCAGAACAGTGGCAATCCGTGACGAAGTTGTTGCTCCTGATTGTTGTTGTTTTTTTGTTGTTTGTGGTTGTATTGTATTTTTTGTTGACGGTGGTGATGCTGTTGTTGTTATTTTTGTTAATTGTGTTGTTTGTATTGTCAGTTGTGGCTGTTTTGTTGTTTTCCAGTTTTCCATTTTTCACATCCTCTTTTTCATCCTCTTCCTTTCCTTTTCCTTCTCTTTCTTTCTCTTTTTCTTGCTTCTTTTCTTCTTTTTCCTCTTCCTCTTCTTTACTATAAACAGCCAGGTTTCTGGCATTTGCACTCTTCAACTGTCTGTACCCCATCTCTTCGAGTTCCATCATGATGCTGGAAATACTGCCAAAAATTTTTGTTTTTATTAAATTAATTTTTAAAAATAAAAATGATTTTCTTGGAAAAACGAAAAAAACTTAAAAAAACAATTATTAAGTTTTTTTTAGAAAATTATATTTAATGAGCTACCTAAATTATTTAATCTTTTTTGAAGTTTTAAAAAACAAAATAAAAATGTTAAAAACAAACAAAGTCTTGAAAAATCAATCCAGAAAAAAATATTTAAAAAAAAACTAAAAAAATAAATAAAAACGCACTCAGTTTTGAAGCGGTTGACCCAGCAAGAGACAAGAAGTTGAGAAGTGAGGAAATCATTCCTTCTGACGCTAGAGGGCAGGAACTCATCAAGGCTGGAAACTCTTCCAGAGATGCGACATCTAGCGAGTGTTTAAAACAGTAGTGAGAGTTTATTCATATTGCCTTTTTGAATAAATTTTTTCATGCTGTGAGCTCATTTATATTTTAATTAATTAATTAATTAATTTAATTAATTAATTAATTAAATTAATTAATTAAGTTAATTCAATCAGACGCTGAAAAGTTTTAAGCAGGGCGTAGTGAAGGCTCTACTAATTGAAAGTTAGTGTTTGCTCATGTCGAATATCAAACATTTTTTGACTTAAAAATTTTTTTTTCACTTAAGATTTTTTTTAATTGAAATTTCTTTTTCATTTTTTCCAATTTTTTGTTTATTTTTTCTTTATTTATCTTCTGTCATTCAGTTGGTTATCGAACTGATTGCATATTCGGTATATGTTGGATCATCGATATGATTGGATTGTCTTGTTGAAAAGTTATTTGAATAACAACTCTTGCAACACAAAAAGCACATTTAACAACTACAAAAACATAACACACACAACACCATAACACACACAACACCATAACACACACAACACCATAACACACACAACACCATAACACAAACAACACCATAACACCACAGCACAACACAACACCACAACAAACACAACACAACACAAAACCACAAAACCACAACACACACAACACCATAACATCACAACACAACACAAAACCACAACAAACACAACACAACACAACACCATAACCTACACAACACAACACAACACAACACCATAACACCACACCACAACACAACACCACAACAAACACAACACAACACAACACCACAACAAACACAACACAAAACACCACAACAAACACAACACAACACAACACCACAACAAACACAACACAAAACACCACAACAAACACAACAAAACACAACACCACAACAAACACAACACAACACAACACCACAACAAACACAACACAACACAAAACCACAACAAGCACAACACACACAACACCATAACACCACCACACAACACAACACCACAAAAACACAACACACACAACACCATAACACCACAACACAACACAACACCACAACAAACACAACACAACACAAAACACCACAACAAACACAACACAACACAACCCCACAACAAACACAACACAACACAACACAACACAAAACCACAACAAGCACAACAAACACAACACCATAACACCACAACACACACAACACCATAACACCACAACACACACAACACCATAAAACCACAACACACACAACACCATAAAACCACAACACACACAACACCATAAAACCACAACACACACAACACCATAACACCACAACACACACAACACCACAACACAACACAAAAAACATCACCATGTATAAAGAACATCCAAACAAATAAACACAAAAACAACAAAAATCAACACAGAAACAACAAAAATCAACACAGAAACAACAAAAATCAACACAAAAACAACAAAAAACAACACAAAAACAACACAAAAAACAAAAAAAAAAAACACAAAAACATAAAAAACAACACAAAAAACAACACAAAACAACACAAAAAACAACACAAAAAACAACACAACAAACATGATAAAACACAAAAAACAACAAAATGGTCACTTTGCCAGAGCCGCCACAAGTTTGTTCTTGTGTTTCAAGAGACACGTTTCAATCTCTTCAAATCCATCCTCGTCTTCTTCTTCTTCCTCTTTCCTACCCTCTTCTTTCCCACCCTCCTCTCTTCTTTTTTTCTCACCTTCTTCTTTCTCATTTTTAACATCATCTTTTTTATCTCTCTCTCCCTCTTCTCTTCTCTTCTGGAACTTTCTTTCCACGTGGTCACACGCCACCAACATCACTTCAGCCTCCTTCTCCTTCAACTGGGAGAAAAAATGAAAAAAAAATAATGATGTCATTATTCATTATTGGCTTCGTAACTCTGCGGGGTTAATGCCACTACAGTAGTATTCGTCTTTGTATTTTATTGTATTGTATTTTATTGTATTGTATTGTATTGTATTGTATTTTATTGAATTGTATTGTATTATATTGTATTGTATTGTATTGTATTGTATTGTATTGTATTATATTGTATTGTATTTTATTGCGTTGTATTTTATTATACTATATTGAAATGTATTATACTGTTTTGTATTGTATTGTATTGTATTGTATTGTATTGTATTGTATTGTATGGTATTGTATATTATTGCATTGTATTGCATTGTATTGTATTGCATTGTATTGTAATGTATTGTATTGTATTGTATTGTATTGTATTGTATTGTATTTTATTGTATTGTATTGTATTGTATTGTATCGTATTGTATTGTATTGTATTGTATTGTATTGTATTGTATTGTATTGTATTGTATTGTATTGTATTGTATTGTATTGTATTGTATTGTATTGTATTGTATTGTTTTGTATTGTATTGTATCGTATTGTATTGTATTGTATTGTATTGTATTGTATTGTATTGTATTGTATTGTATTGTATTGTATTGATGTATATACTTAAATAATAATACTTTCATTAAATTAAAAAATCTTAACTCACCCATTCACGTGATTGTGTGATTAATTAACCAATTAATAAATAATTAACATATTAAAAACTTCCAACTTGAGGACAGTGTTCAAAGAATTTGGAGGAAGAGAGCATGATCTGAAGGTATTTCCGGTCTGGTGTGATAAAAATCTTTTGTTGTTATAATTATTATTCATTCTTTGTTTCAAATTTCTTTGTAATTTTTGGTTTATTTTTCAATTATTATTACATTCATTTCAAATAATTTCTGATTACTCATGTGATGTTTCCCTTCAAAAGTTTTCAATGTTCAATTTTATGAATACTTGTATGAAAAAACTGTAAAATGTTAAAAACTTTGAGCATTCTCATTTGAATTTTTTCCAGAACACATTATGATTTTTTATATCTAATATTTTAAATTATTATTTGAAAACAATTGTACATTTGAGAGTTTGGAAGACTAGTCTGAAGGATAGTCTTTTTGCGATCTCTTGTTCGGCATCATTATCGGCACCACTGGAGCTCGTGACGTCACTGGGAGTTTCTTCTTCACCATCCTCCTCACCATCACCACCATCTTCATTGCTCTTCCCATCTTCAAAACCACCTACAGTATCCTCTATACCGCCTTTTTCATAACCTCTCCTGTCCTCCCCTTCTTCATTTTCTTTTTTCCATGTTATTCCAACCTTCTTCACACATTCTTTTTTCTCTTTTTCCAGATTCATTTTTTCCATCATCGTCTTCTTCTTCTTCTTCTTCATGACCTTCCCAGCATCCTTCACTTTTTCCTCTGTTTTTCCACTTAGCGTGTTTCCCCTTGTTGTGTTGATTCCACTGCTCCCTCCAATCTTGCTGCCACCTTCAACACCACTCTCACCATTTCTTTTTCCACTCTCCCTCTTCTGTTTATTATTTTTTTCTTTGTATTTCAATTTTCCGCTACCATCTCCACCACCATCTCCACCACCACCGCCACTATCTCTAGCGCCACCACCACCGCCACCACCACCGCCACCACCACCCCCACCACCACCGCCACCACCCCCACCGCCACTATCATCGCCACAACCCCCAACAAAACTTTTTCCCCCATCACTTTTCAACCCATCTTTAGCGCTACCTTTTTCACCACTCCTAACTCTACCTCCACCACCACTACCACTTTTTTTGCAACTTTTTCTTCTCCTCCCACCACTCCCTCCTCCACCCTCTCTTCCACCACTCCCTCCTTCACCCTCTCTTCCACCACTCCCTCCTTCACCCTCTCCTCCACCACTCCCTCCTTCACCCTCTCCTCCACCACTCCCTCCTTCACCCTCTCTTCTACCACTCCCTCCACTTCCCCCACCTCCTTCACCCCTCTTCTCCTCCCCGCTAGTGATAGCTTTGAAGATGTGTGTAGCCATACGATACACGTGGTGGTTGTACTTGCTGACCTGTGGGAGGTTCGTGAGGTCTTGAAGCGTTTCAATGATGTTGTTTTGTTTTCACTTCAATGTGGTGTCTTGTATTGCATGTCAGTTACTCTATTGTGGTGCATTGTACTGTAATCCGTTTTATTAATTCCATTGTATTGTATTTTTTCATTGTATTGTATTCTTTCATTGTATTGTATTTTTTCACTGTATTGTATTTTTTCATTGTATTGTATTCTTTCATTGTATTGTATTTTTTCATTGTATTTTTTCATTGTATTTTTTTATTGTATTTTTTCATTGTATTTTTTCATTTTATTTTTTCATTGTATTTTTTCATTGTATTTTTTCATTGTATTTTTTCATTGTATTTTTTCATTGTATTTTTTCATTGTATTTTTTCATTGTATTTTTTCATTGTATTTTTTCATTGTATTTTTTCATTGTATTTTTTCATTGTATTTTTTCATTGTATTTTTTCATTGTATTTTTTCATTGTATTTTTTCATTGTATTTTTTCATTGTATTTTTTCATTGTATTTTTTCATTGTATTTTTTCATTGTATTTTTTCATTGTATTTTTTCATTGTATTTTTTCATTGTATTTTTTCATTGTATTTTTTCATTTTATTTTTTCATTGTATTTTTTCATTGTATTTTTTCATTGTATTTTTTCATTGTATTTTTTCATTGTATTTTTTCATTGTATTTTTTCATTGTGTTTTTTCATTGTATTTTCTCATTGTATTTTTTCATTGTATTGTATTTGATTCATTGTTCTTTTACTATATTTTATTGTATTATAAGGTATCATTTGGTATTGTATTATAAGGTATCATTTGGTATTGTATTATAATGTATCATTTGGTATTTTATTAAAGAATATTATACGCTATTGTATTTTCATTCTTATTTCATCGTATTGTGAACAAACGTTGTGAAGAATTTCACAAACACTTGAAACATAAATTTCCAAAACCATATCGCTATTTCATCTTAAAAGCTGATATAAAAAGATGTCGAAAAGGCTCAGGCTTATGACCAAAGCCGCCAAAGATTTGAAGATAATCTCACAAAATCAATTCTAATCTTTGAAAAACCTGCTAGCTTATATAGCGCTTTGTATAGCGCTGTTTAAAGTGGAAAAGTTTACCGGAGTGATGAAAAGTGGTTTAATGGTGAGTTTGTAGAGTGGAGAGTTTCTGTTGTCATGGAGACAGAAGAATGGAGATCTGGTTTTCTGGTGAGCATGGCTGGAGAAGAAGGGGCTAGTGTCACTGTAGTTGTTGTCAAGGTCCATTGAGAGGTGGGGAGTCTGTGTGGTATGGTGTGGTATGGTGTGGTGTGGTGTGGTGTGGTGTGGTGTGGTGTGGTGTGGTGTGGTGTGGTGTGGTGTGGTGTGGTGTGGTGTAGTGTGGTGTGGTGTGGTGTGGTGTGGTGTGGTGTGGTGTGGTGTGGTGTGGTGTGGTGTGGTGTGGTGTGGTGTGGTGTAGTGTGGTGTGGTGTGGTGTGGTGTGGTGTAGTAGAATGTGGTAGTGCGGTGTGGTGGTGTGGTGTTTTGTGGTGGTGTGGTGATGTGGTGTGGTAATGTGGTGTGGTGTGGTGATGTGGTGTGGTGATGTAGTAACGTGGTGTGGTGTGGTAATGTGGTGTGGTGATGTGGTGCGGTAATGTGGTGTGGTGATGTGGTGTGGTGACGTGGTGTGGTGCTGTGGTGCGGTAATGTGGTGTGGTGATGTGGTGTGGTGTGGTAGTTCAGTGGGAGGTGGTTGGTATGTCTGTGTGCTATTGAGGTGGTGGCATAGTGGTGTGGTGGTGGACTCTGGTGGTGTGGTATGGTGGTGTGTGTAGTAGTATGGTGTGGTGGTGGACTCTGGTGGTGTGGTATGGTGGTGTGTGTAGTAGTATGGTGTGGTGGGAAGGAGTGTGGTGAGATTAATGGTGTATTGGAAAATAGTTATTTTGTCGGAATTGTGTGGTTTGAAATTTTGGGGGTTTGGTTATGTGGTGGTTTGATTGTATGGTTGTGGTTGTGTGGTAGTGGTTGTGTGGTAGTGGTTGTGTGGTAGTGGTTGTGTGGTGGTTGTGTAATGGTGGTTGTGTGGTGGTGGTTGCGTGGTGGTGGTTGTGTAGTGGTGGTTGTGTGGTAGTGGTTGTGTGGTTGTGGTTGTGTGATGGTGGTTGTGTAGTGGTGGTTGTGTGGTGGTGGTTGTATGATGGTGGCTGTGTGGTGGTGGTTGTGTGGTGGTGGTTGTGTGATGGTGGTTGTGTAGTGGTGGTTGTGTGGTGGTGGTTGTATGATGGTGGCTGTGTGGTGGTGGTTGTGTGGTGGTGGCTGTGTGGTGGTGGTTGTGTGGTGGTGGTTGTGGTAACCTGAAGGGATCCTCAGAGAGAGCCAGAATATGTAGTGATGGTGGTAGTGTTGAGCTGGCAGCAGAAGAAACAGTAGACAAAAAATTCGTGTTAGTTGAAGACAGACTAGCCCTTCACTATATAACTCCAAAATCTTCCACAAATGTTGTATTCCAATGTTTTTCCACGAAATTAATTTTTGATTCGCTCTTATCTAATCAGAAACACTCGTGTAGCGCTTAATACAACTCGTAAAAGTATTTTTATAGCGCTTAAAACAACTCGTAAGAATATTTATAAAGCACTCAATACAACTCGTAAAAATATTTGTTGATAAGCTTCATTTTTGTACGAGGTGTAGATGAGACGAACGATGATAGGCATAAAAGCAAATTGTTTGCGTCGGGTGCTCGCCTATTGATCAATCCACCCTGGACTCTTCGCTCCCACCCACACCATTACTTCACACCACCCATTGGTTTGTCATATTTTATTATTATTTTTTTTTGCTATATTTCTTATATTTATGAAATAAATTTCGTCATAAGCACCTTTTTTTACACTATCATATTTCTTTCATCATTCCTTCCACCATCTTCACACTAGTTGCAACATGCACGCCATCTTCCAAACAACACCTCGACCCTATTCACTTCCACAACACTATTTTTCACTATACCACCACATCACACCATGCCACACCCCACCATGCCACACCCCACCATGCCACATCACACCATGCCACACTATGCCACACCACACCACACTAGACCACACCATGCCACACCACACCACACCATACCATACCACACCACACCACACCACACCCCACCATGCCACATCACACCATGCCACACTACACCACACTACACCACACCACATCACAATAAACTACACCACACCACCCACACTACATCACACCACACCCACCACACCACACCACACTACACCACATCACACCATACCACACTACACCCACACCACACCCCATTTCACCACACCACACCACACTACCACACAATACAGCACAAAACACCACCAATACTTTCCACAACCAGTTACATGCTACCACAACTACCCACCACAATTACACACCACAACTACACACCACAACTACACACCACAACTACACACCACAACTACACACCACAACTACACACCACAACTACACACCACAACTACACACCACAACTACACACCACAACTACACACCACAACTACACACCACAACTACACACCACAACTACACACCACAACTACACACCACAACTACACACCACAACTACACACCACAACTACACACCACAACTACACACCACAACTACACACCACAACTACACACCACAACTACACACCACAACTACACACAACTACACACCACAACTACCCACCACAACTACACACCACAACTACACACCACAACTACACACCACAACTACACACCACAACTACACACCACAACTACACACCACAACTACACACCACAACTACACACCACAATTACACACCACAACTACACACCACAACTACACACCACAACTACACACCACAACTACACACCACAACTACACACCACAACTACACACCACAACTACACACCACAACTACACACCACAACTACACACCACAACTACACACCACAACTACACACCACAACTACACACCACAACTACACACCACAACTACACACCACAACTACACACCACAACTACACACAACAACTACACACCACAACTACACACCACAACTACACACCACAACTACACACCACAACTACACACCACAACTACACACCACAACTACACACCACAACTACACACCACAATTAACACCACAACTACACACCACAACTACACACCACAACTACACACCACAACTACACACCACAACTACACACCACAACTACACACCACAATTACACACCACAACTACACACCACAACTACACACCACAACTACACACCACAACTACCCACCACAATTACACACCACAACTACACACCACAACTACACACCACAACTACACACCACAACTACACACCACAACTACACACCACAACTACACACCACAACTACACACCACAACTACACACCACAACTACACACCACAACTACACACCACAACTACACACCACACACCACTATTTCAACTCTACACCTCAAGCCACCACCCTCACACCCAGCACCCAAATGTTTTGGATCACATCCAATAAAGATTATCCACCGCACATTCATCCATTATTAAATAGCTTCTATGTGTTTGGTGCATCTCGTTTATACATAGAGTCTTTTTTTTCTTTCCATACATTTTTTAGCGCTTCATTCCAATCATTTTTTGTTTTCTTTTTTTTTCTATTTTTTGTTTTTTTTTACTTTTATTTTCATATTCTATATACCAATTATTTTGAACTAGTTTTGCGTTCCATTTTTTTCCTTTATAGCGCATTTTTTTATATATATTTTTCTTAATTATTATTTTTTTATTTTTTTATTATCAAAGAACCTATAAAATATTCATACGTTCCCACCTTTTTCAAATGGTCTTGTGGGATTCAGACGTTAACGAAAAAAAGGTTTTAATCTTGTTGTAAAAAAAAAAATTCTGTCATAATTAAGTTTTATTTTGATACAATTTTTATTTAGTAAAATTAATAATAAAAAAAAAATTTACTCAGTAGGAAAAATATGTAAATAAGTTGAGAAATAGAATTTTTGTCAACAAAACGCAAGAGAAATTTCAGTTTTGCGTCATATCGTTCAACAAATAATCCAATTTAGCTTTTAACCTACTTCAAGTTTCACAGAAAATAAAACAGGGTTTTGAAACATACAAAATCCATTTTTCTCGAGCTTATTTTTTTATTTTCTTATTTTAATTTAATTTTTTTTGTTTCAAAAGACGAAAAAATGTCAAAGACGGAATTCCCAGACGATTTGGTGCCTGTTTCTAAAAAAAACTCACAAAAGCGCCCTCTTGCGAAAGAATGCAACAAAAAAAAAGATCAATGCAAGTTCGACCTGAAGTACCAAAAGAACGCTTACGCAAACTGCCAAGTAAGCCTTGAAAAGTTGAATCAAAAGGTGTTTTCAAGGTTCTTGAGGAAGCAGAAGGCAGCTCTGAAGGCCACCCGACTGGAGGACAAGATCCACATGAAGAGTTCAATGGTGAAGCAATTCATCAAGGTGCCTGTAGAGAAGGTGTGGCTGGACGTCGTGAGAAGGGTGACCCTCTTGCTGACAGTGAACAGCGTGATGAGGGCTTGTATGGGAGGCCACGAGAACTTCACCAAGAAGAGCATGATACACAGGTATCAGTTCAACCTCAGCAGCAACCCTCTCTCTTTCGACACTGCCGCCTACAAGGCCGCCAAAAGTCTCAACGTGAACGCTCACACCATCTCCATCTGCAGACGATCTCCCAAGTCGAGAAATGAGGTGGACTTGAGAGCAGTTTATTCGGCGCTCAGTGAATTCCCCGTTTTCAACCGCTGCTTCAGCGTCTCAGAACGGCTGAGTTTGTGCAAGTACATGCAGTACATGAAGAAAGACGAGAAGTCCATCATCACGCATTTCAACCGCACTCCCATCAACATCTACTTCCTTTTCTCGGGAGAGATCAACGTGTTCGACAGGGGTCAAGAAAACAACGTGGTTTTCGAAAGCCAAAAGAGGCTAAGTCTGAGGAAAGGGGCATACTTCAGCAACAAGAAAAAGACGGAGCTTTGCGTGTGCTCTGAAGAGTGTGAGCTTTTTTACATCGAAAAAAAAATCTTCAACAGGCTTGGGCTGAACCGGGTGTTTGAGGTTGAAAACGAAAAAATGTTTAATTTTTTCAGAAGCTGGCCTCCCTTGTGTGACTGGAGTGACAATGCCATTTACGACCTAGTGGAGGTCAGTATATTCAACCAGGCCTCCAACCGCTCACTCCTTCTCAAGGACCACGAAGAGGACAAGTCGAAGGTTTTGTGGTTCGTGATGGAAGGGACGATAGACGTAGTGAAGATAACTGGACTGGAACCATGCCTTAAGCTCCTACGCAAGACCTACTTGCCAAGCATCGTCAACCACAACACCGACGGGATATTCATAAAAAGCAACTACAATAGGATGTATCCACTGAAAGAATGTGGGAAGTGGACCTCACGACCTGCCTCCAACAACTTAAAAAGCATCTTTGAACCCAGCAATGAGACGGAGACTGCCTTTTCTTCATTGCGTACCTTCACGCCCATCTTTCTGCGTGTGCACCAACTACAAGCGAACGAAAGTTATGGACTGGGTAAACTCAAAATTGCTGACTTCCAAGACTGTGCCGGAAGGTTTTGTCTCATTGGAAACAGGTGCACCTTCATCCAAACCTCCGTGGAGAAGATGAAAGAACTAATCGCCGTGTTAGGAATCAACATTGCCAATCTGAAGGAGGAATCCGTAGTCTATCCTTCTGATTACGTGATCGCAGAGAAGGTAAAAAACAAAATCGCCTACAAAAAAATCGCCAGAAAACTCATCAAAAATTTTTATGACGAAAAGAAAAATGCTCACCAGTACTCAAAACCTAGATAATTAAAAGTTACTTTCACCAATCATGATGGCATTTTTTTAAACTTTTAAATTGTTTTTTGCTACTGTTTTTCGAATTTTTTTTTACAAACTTTGGCGCCTTGATGTTTACTTTTGTCTTTTGTTTTTGAACGTCATTTTTGAAACTGAAATAAATTCAAATTTCTATTTTAAAAGCGCCATAATGACGGACAAATCGGCAAGAACGCACAGAACTGACAACGATATAACGAAGATGAGCGTGACTTTCACGAAAATGGACAAAAAAAAGCGAAAGGAGTTACTTTGCAAGTTCAAAGACCACATTTACCACCGAAAAAAACAAGCGAAAGCGTTCAAGCTGTTGACCGAGAGTACCCTCAAGGAGAACATTAACAGACTGCAGCAGATCTGTTGGGGGAGGAACAGAAGGAGGTTGCAGCATTCCAAGCCTTCCAAACTACCCAATCAAGACACCACTTCGCTGCTGAACTGTTACAACCGCCTGGTTCAGTTCCGCATGCAACCGGTGGAGATGTTGTGGTTGGAGCTGGTACGAATGGTTTCGCTCATGATCGGAGTGTACGGAGCCATGCAGAAGAGAGGTTGCATGCTAGAGAGGCTCACCTACAGAAACATCATGGACCAGTACAAGACAGCGGTCAACATCAACGATCTGGGGGTTGACTCGAATGCCATGAACGTTAATTACAACTACAAAGACTACGCCGCTGCTAGGAAAATCTCTGTGTCGACGGCTGCTGTTAAGATCATGCTCAAGAATGAGAATCTGAGAACTCACGAAGACATCATGGCCATTTACTTGCTCATGATGGATTTTCCGGTCTTTCAGAATAACTACTCACACAACCTCATGTGGGCCCTGGCCAAGAACCTCAAGTACTTCAAGTGCGAGGCCAAGCGGGTGCTGACGGCGAAGAATAGAAACCCCATCAGAGTTTATTTCATCTACTCGGGGACTGTGAGTGTGATGGTGGAGTCAGAAGACACGGTGGGGTCTGTGAAAAGAACCATTTCTCTGAGCAGGGGCTCGTGCATCGGACACACTGCCAAGTCATCGCATTGCATCTGCACCACCGACTGCGAGTTCCTGACCATCGACAAGTCCGTCTACATCAGCGAAGGCATCCATGCGGTGGAGTCAAAGAAGATGGAAGAGAGGTTCGACTTTTTTCGTAATTGGCCTCCTCTCGAAGACTGGTCCGACAACGCCATCTACGACGTCGCCAGCCTCAGTTACACTGACAGCTACCCTAGTGGCACGCTCATCTTGGAGGACAGACTCGACTCTGAGTTCGACCTCATGTGGTTTGTGCTGTCGGGAAAAATTGACGTGGTGAAGGTGGTGAGTCAGCAGTCGTTCAAGCTGGCGGTCGAAAACAACAAGGGTAAGAACTCCTTCAAGATGGGCAAACGAGGAAACCTGTCTCGTCTGATCGACGTGACTCTCAAAAACGTGAAACCGAAAAAACGAAAAAATTTTACCAAGTGTCAAAAAAACGATAAAAATCCGCCATCCATCTATACCTTCCACTATATGTCCAGCCACCTGTTGGACAAGAGCACTTCTGAGAACCTGGCGGTAAAGAAGGATTTAGACACGCCCATTTATTTGCGCATGCGCACTCTGTGTCAAGGTGAGTGTTACGGACTAGACAACATCGAGGATGAAAGAATCAAACTAACGCTCACAGACGATCGCAGGTCCACTAATCGCTTTTGCTTGGTCAGCCGAGACTGCGTGGTGATTCGTCTGTCGTGTTCCCACTTCAAGGGACTCGGACAGATCCTGGGTGTGAACCGACAAGAGTTGGTGAAGGCTATGCACTCTTACTACGACGACGAAAAGATCTACAACGTGATGAAGAACGAACTCGACTGGATGAGGTTCAAGCAGGCAAGCGTCGAGGCTCTCACCCTTCGCAACCCCACCGTCAAAAAAGAGCGCAATTTCGACAACCACCTCAAACACACCAGCAACAACCTTCTTCTTGCAGCCTACAACCAGCCCAACTACATGACTCCTCTCAAAAAAGTAAGTCTGATTGTTTCTGGTGCCTTTTATAACGCCTTTTTGAAGCTTTCAGCGCCTAGAAAGGTGGTTATAAGAGTTAACTAGAAAAGGTGGTTGAAACAGCAATGGTGGTGTGGATGGTGGTGTGGATGGTGGTGTGGATGGTGGTGTGGATGGTGGTGTGGATGGAGGTGTGGATGGTGGTGTGGATGGTGGTGTGGATGGTGGTGTGGATGGAGGTGTGGATGGTGAGATGATGGTGGTGTGGATGGTGGTGTGGATGGTGGTGTGGATGGTGGTGTGGATGGTGAGGTGATGGTGGTGTGGATGGTGGTGTGGATGTTGGTGTGGATGGTGAGGTGATGGTATTGTGGATGGTGGTGTGGATAATGGTGTGGATGATGGTGTGGATGGTGGTGTGGATGGTGGTGTAGATGGTGTTGTGGAGGGTGGTGTGAATGGTGGTGTGGATGGTGGTGTGGGTGGTGGTGTGGATGGTGGTGTGGATGGTGGTGTGGATGGTGGTGTGGATGGTGGTGTGGCTGGTGGTGTGGATGGTGGTGTGGATGGTGGTGTGGATGGTGGTGTGGATGGTGATGTGGATGGTGGTGTGGATGGTGCTGTGGATGGTGGTGTGGATGGTGGTGTGGATGGTGGTGTGGATGGTGGTGTGGATGGTGAGGTGGAAGGTGGTGTGAATGGTGAGGTGATGGTGGTGAAAATAAATTATTATCAAAATTTGATTAAAGACGTCACGTTAAATCATCAGCAATTACAACTCACAGAAGATAAGGTGTTAGAGTGGTTTATAAGCGCCTCTATAATTAGTACTAGGAGAAGAGCTCATCGTGTATTCCTTTATCCGGCTTCGACGAATGATGAGATAATTAACGTTTTTTGAAGAAAATGCAGAAAAGTTGAATTTAGAAAAATTAAAGACAAAAATTGAAAATAAAAATATAAAAAGAATCTAATTAAAATATATTTAAAAAAACATTTTAAATAAAAATAAAGAAATAAATAATTATAAAAAATAATGATGAAATAAAAACAAAATAAATGAATACTTGTAATTAAATTTAAAAAAATTTATAACAGAGAAAAAAAATGCAAAAAAATAATGATCAAAATAATAATTATTAGTATGATTATTATTATTATATGATTTTTCTTTATTAATATCATTTTTTTTATTTTTATTGTTTTTTAGTTATCATTCTTAATATTATTTTTATTATTTTCATTTATTTGTTTCTTTTATTATTATTATTTATTTTATTTATTTGTTTTTAATTTTATTATTATTATTATTTTTATAATTTTTTTTTTTTCAAATCATTATTATTATTATTTTTTAATTATTATTATTATTATTATTATTTGTAATTTTATTATTTTTACTTTTATTATTTTTTTAAAATAATATTATTATTATTGTTATTATTATTATTATCAACAACTCACACGGGTGCAGGCGACGCAGGGAGGCATGAGTGTGGTGAACCCTTACTACTCCACTGTCAACCACCCCCTCATGAAAGACCCCATGTACCGCTGTTTCAGATGACGATGTGCAATACAATACAAAACGATACAAAACGATACAAAACAATACAAAACGATACAAAACGATACAAAACGATACAAAACGATGCAAGACTATACAAGACTATACAAAACAAAACAATATAATACAATTATATATAATAAAATACAAAACGAGACAAGACGATACAACTCAAAAAATTAAAATACAAAACGATACAAAACCATACAAGACATGACATTATAGTGCACTACATTACAATACAATAAAAAACAAAACAGTATAATACAAAACAATCCAATACAATACAACACAACAAGATACAATAAAATAAAATACAAATACAAATAATATTATAGTGGCATGGACTCCGGGGAGTTTCTAAACCTTGAAAAGTGGGAGAAACGGGGGGAGGACGAGGGGAGGAAGGAGAATACGCGGAAGGGTGGGGAAAGACGATGGTGGTGGGAAAGGAGGGGGGGGGGGTACGGAAGAAAAGGGTGGAAGAGGGAAGAGAGGAAGATTATGAGGAAAAGGAAGATGGGAGGGAAAGAAGGGGATGGGAGGAAGAGGAGGATGGGAGGAAGAGGAGGATGGTGGAGAAAAAGGAGGATGGGAGGAAGAGGAGGATGGTGGAGAAAAAGGAGGATGGGAGGAAGAGGAGGATGGGGAGGAAGAAGAAGATGATGCTGGTAGGGGAGACGATAAAACGACAATAAGTTGAAAGCAAGAGTGCAATGTTCGGTGGCAGAACAGAACAGTGTGTAATTTTTTTTTCCCGTTTTTTTTCGATTTTGGTTTTAGCTTGTTTTATTTTGTTGTGTTTTTCATAAGTTTTGTTTTGAAAAATGTTCATTTTTTGGAGTTTTGTGTAATTATTGTTTCGGAAATGTTCTTTTTTTTTTCAAAGTTTCAAAATAGATTTTAACTTTTCAAAACTTTCGAACCAAAACTTTTTTAAAATTGAAGATCAATATTCATTTTCAAAATAAACGAATTAAAAAAAATTGTTTTTTTAAAAGAAAAAAACTTTCAAAATTTAAAAAAAATATATATTACAGAAAAATCACATCAGTTCAAATATAGCATTTTCAACACGCACTCAAAATCACAAAATAATTTATTTTTTTTATTTTTTTTTTAATGAATCAATAAGTTAATCTCAATTTAAATCAGCCCTAATTTAATTACTTTTAATTTCTTTTCTTATAATTAATTTCCTTTTATTCAATTTTTTATATTTTAGTCAATTTATTCATTATTTTCACTTTATTCCATTTCAAATTGATATAGCGCTCAGTTCACAGTGTTTTAAAGCGCCTACAACGCCCAGGAAGGTTCCACAGTAGTCACGAACAACTAGGCGATCTTTGAATCTTAAGCCTGCACTAACTTTTTATTTTTAAACACTTTGTCACTTTCACTAATGATTTTTAGTTTTTTTTTTTAAATAAATTATTTCAATGAATAAATAATAAAACGAAATAAAAAATGTTAAAAAAATTAAAAATAAATGTGTATAACAAAACACTTAGAAATACAATATAATTCTCGAACCAAAAACATATAATTTTTAAAAACGAAAAAAATAAAAACATCAGAAAATTTTTTTTGAAATCTTAAAAACAAAAATATCAAAAAGATATAACGAAAAATTTTTGAAATCTTAAAAACGAAAAATTAATTTTGAGAAAATAACCAAAAACTTATCTTTGCGGCCTCTTAATCTGCCATTAGCGCTCTAATTGATGTGTCTTCGCCTCTGCACATTTATCACAAAAGGTCGAATATGGATTAATTTGCAGCCATTTTAGATTATTTTAGACATAGCAATTTGTATTTTATTTATATTTTTATTTTAATATTCAATATTAAAAATTGAAAAAAGATTCGAAATTTTTTTTTTATTATTAAGCTTGTTTTTTGAAGAAATCACGAGAAATATCTCAAAAAATAAATATGCGTCATTTCTTGTTCAATGACGTCATAGTTCAGCTACCTTTTCTTTCCTTCCTTTTCCTCTTTCTTCATCAACACACCATCATGCACCACCACAACACATCTTTCAACATCCCCTTTTTCCCATCCTTCCCTCTTTTTTCATACTCCTCTTCTCTCCATCATCCTCTCTCCATCATCCTCTCTCCATCATCCTCTCTCCATCATTCTCTCTCCATCATCCTCTCTCCATCATCCTCTCTCCATCATCCTCTCTCCATCATCTTCTCTCCATCATCCTCTTCTCTCCATCATCCTCTCTCCATCATCCTCTCTCCATCATCCTCTCTCCATCATCCTCTCTCCATCATCCTCTCTCCATCATCCTCTCTCCATCATCCTCTCTCCATCATCCTCTTTCCATCATCCTCTCTCCATCATCCTCTCTCCATCATCCTCTCTCCATCATCCTCTCTCCATCATCCTTTCTCCATCATCCTCTCTCCATCATCCTCTCTCCATCATCCTCTCTCCATCATCCTCTCTCCATCATCCTCTCTCCATCATCCTCTCTCCATCATCCTCTCTCCATCATCCTCTCTCCATCATCCTCTCTCCATCATCCTCTCTCCATCATCCTTTCTCCATCATCCTTTCTCCATCATCCTCTCTCCATCATCCTCTCTCCATCATCCT
>OX387250.1:3102121-3109621 GCA_947562095.1 Branchellion lobata
TCAAGAAGGGATCCCATCAAGAAGGGATCCTATCAAGAAGGGATCCCATCAAGAAGGGATCCCATCAAGAAGGAATCCCATCAAGAAGGAATCCCATCAAGGAGGGATCCCATCAAGAAGGGATCCCATCAAGAAGGGATCCTATCAAGAAGGGATCCCATCAAGAAGGGATCCTATCAAGAAGGAATCCCATCACATATGCAGTGGTTGTTTGTGTATTAATGGGTTCATGTGTACAGTGATTCCATTGGGATATAATGACGTTGTTCAGTTATTCATTGGAGATATTATAGTTTTTTTCAATAACTTTGAAAACTTTTTTAAAATTAATTGATTTTAAAGGTATATGCTCCTTCTAATTGCTAGTTTCAAATATTTTATTTTTATTAAACAAATCATTTTATTTTAACTTATTTTTAAAGTAAAAATTTATTTTTTTCAAATGAGGTATAACTAACATGTTTGCAGAATCGATCCAAATGTGAAAGGTATTATAGATACTAATAACTTAATTAATATTATTTTATAATTAAATGAATAATTATTCAATTATTGAAACATATATTCAATTATATAATCAGCTTTGTACATGAAAACTTCTCTGCCCTTTGAATATCTGAAAGGAATAACTTTCAAGCGCCTCTGAAGCAACCTAACTTTAGCACTGTGCGCTAAAACAAATTTCACATTCATTCATTCATTTATTCATTCATTCATTTATTCATTCATTCATTCATTCATTCATTCATTCATTCATTCCTTCATTCATTCATTCAATCAATCATTTATTCCTTCATTCATTCAATAACCCAGCTTAAAAAAATTAAAATTTTTAAAAACAACATTTCTTCAAATAAAATAAAAAAACAATGAAATTTTTTTTCAATCTACAAAAAAAACTATTGAAGTAACAGAAAAAAAATTCCAAAACATTTTTTCGTTTTTTTTTTTTTCGTTTTTTTATATTTTTTTAAAATATTTTTTTAAATAGTTTTTTTTAGTTTTTTTTTTAGCGATTGAAGTCTTAATCACCGCTTTGATAAATTGAAAATAAAAATAAGTGATCGATGCAGCGAGAAAAAAAAGAATTAAAAAAACAATAATTCAAAACTTGAATAATTTGAAAGAGATTCAATTTCTCGTTCTGTTTTTTTCAGAAAATAATTATTTTTGTTTTTGTTTTTGTTTTGTTTTCGTTTTGTTTTTGTTTTTGTAATTTTTTTTGCATTTAGAAAATTATTTAATGGATTTTACAAGTTTGTAACAAGTTTTTTGGAGCAAAAATTTGATGGGAAAGAAAACTCAACTTTGAGAAAACTAAACAACGAAATATTTCTACTCCTCTCTCCCTCCGCCCTTTCCCCACTTCCCCCCACGCACACGCGCACACACACACACACACATACACACACACACACACACACACACACACACACACACACACACACACACACACACACACAAACACACACACACACACACGCACACACACACACACACACGCACACACACACACACACACGGGCATGTTTGTACGAGAGAATTAGCGAGCGAGCATACATAAGAACGATTTTGTGGCGACTTTTTGCGTCCAAGGATAAATCATCTGCTGAAAATACAGACCGTGTTTGCCTGTTTGTTCGTTTGTGTTTGTCTGTTCGTTTTTGTTTGTTTGTTCGTTTGTGTTTGTTTGTTCGTTTATGTTTGTTTGTTCGTTTGTGTCTGTTTGTAAGTTTGTTTGTGTTTGTTCGTAAGTTCGTTTGTGTTTGTTCGTTCGTTTGTGTCTGTTTGTAAGTTCGTTTGTGGCTGTTCGTAAGTTCGTTTGTGTTTGTTTCTTCGTTTTTGTCTGTTTGTAAGTTCGTTTGTGTCTGTTCGTAAGTTCGTTTGTGTCTGGTTTTTTGTTTGCGTTTGTCTGTTAGTTTCCTTGTTTTTGTCTGTTTTTATGTTTTGTTTTTTTGCTTGTATCGAGCTTGGCATATTTGTATATTGAGATACCAAAAATACGAACCTATTCGATGAAAACTCTACTCACCTGAAGCTAATTTGAAGTCCTGCTGTAGTTCTAACTGGTAAAAATACAATACAATACAATACAATACATTACAAACAAGAATATTATTATAGTGGCATTAACCCCGTAGAATTTTGAGGCCACGATAAAAACCATTCAAAAAATCACTCGAATTGTCTTGACTAACTCAATATAATTGGAAAACTTAATTAATTTGAATTTTAAATTAAATCAATTCTTAATTAAAACTCTAATTTCAATTTAATTTCGTTTTCTAGGCTGTTGGTTGGTTCACAAGGTCACGTGGATGTCTGTTGCGAAAATGAATGCTCCATTAAAAGACAATTCTCGAAAGATTAAAACATTAGGCACTCATAAACGTCACAATTAAGCTATCCTTCTCTCTTATTCCTCAAAAAATACTTTCAGTTTTTTTTTTTAAATATGTTTATGGCTATTTTGAAATTTACGCTAGTGTTGTTTTGTAGTTTTTGCTTAATTTTGTATTTTTTTAATGTTTTGATTACTTATTTTTATTGTTTTTCTTTTTATTTCAACTTCCACCATTGGAGATGGATTATGTGCGTTATTAATGGAAAAATTAATTTGGAAAAAATGAAGTTGCAGAAAGGAAGCGATGAAAACAAAAAAAATAAATTTGAAAATAAAAGTAATGGCTTTCAAAAATAAAAACTTTGAAAATTTGAAATAAAAAAACTAATTTAAAAAGCGAAAAATAAAAATAAAAAACGAAAAAAATAATTGAAAAAACGAAAAATAAAAATAATAAACGAGAAAAACAATTTAAAAAGCGAAAAATATAAATAAAAAACGAAAAAAATATTTGAAAAAACGAAAAATAAAAATTATAAACGGAAAAACTAATAAAAAAACGAAAAATAATAATAATAAACAAAAAAAATATATAAAAAACGAAAAAAAAAATGAAACTTGGAAACGGATATTTTTTTTTGAAGATATAAAAAAGAATATAATTGAGGACATAAAAAATGTACATTACAACTACGGAAGAAAAAAAATTAAAAAAAAAACTTTTTTATAGAAAAGTGTATGTTTTTGATAAAAAAAACAACCAGGAAAACAGTAAAGAAGAGGACAATAAAAAGACTTTGTTACAATAAACACATCCCCAAATAACCATTGTGTGCTTATCTGTTTGTGTCCGTGAGTTTATGTGCTTGTGTTTATCTTTTTTTGTATGTGGATGAAAATGGTTTTGTGTGTGTGTGTGTGTGTGTGTGTGTGTTTTTGTGTGTTTGTGTGTGTGTGTGTGTGTGTGTGTGTGTGTGTGTGTGTGTGTGTGTGTGTGTGTGTGTGTGTGTGTGTGTGTGTGTGTGTGTGTGTGTGTGTGTATGGGTGTGTGTGTGTGTGTGTGTGTGTGTGTGTGTGTGTGTGTGTGTGTGTGTGTGTGTGTGTGTGTGTGTGTGTGTGTGTGTGTGTGTGTGTGTGTGTGTGTGTGTGTGTGTGTGTGTGTGTGTGTGTGTGTGTGTGTGTGTGTGTGTGTGTGTGTTTGTGTGTGTGTGTGTGTGTGTGTTTGCGGGTGTGCGTGCATAAATGCGTGTTTGTACTTTTCCTTGGCCCAGTGTTTGTGTGTTTGTGTTTTCACATAACCTACTTTTTGTATGTTTTCCTAAGAGTTTGTATGCCTATGCATCTGTTCAACCATTGTTTTTATGTTTGTGTAACCTTGCTATTATGACTAGAGAGTCTTCAACAAAGAAGGTATATTGTGTTTGGACACACTCAGACACTCTTTTGTGTACTTTGGAGAATTCCACTGGTTTGACCTCAATAGGCAAGTCCCTGCAAACACCAATAAACCGAAAAAAATTTCAAAAAAAAAAAAAAACAATCACAAAAAAAAAACATGGAAAAAAGAGAAAAAAAAGAAAGCATAAAATAACTATTAAAAAAAGGAAAATAACTTAAGATGCGAACTCAGTAATTAAACAAATAAAAACAACACCATAAAAAACAAAAACAAAAAAATCTAAACCGCATTAACAAAACAAACAGTAGGTGAAACAAAAAACAAAAATTGCATTACAAAAAAAACGAAGAACAATAAAAACATTAACAAAAAAACAATAACAATCAAAAGTCCATTAAGACTGTCGTCTTTTGTTCCCCCTTGTCCATCTGTGCCTTCAAACTTTGTGTGTCATGTCTGTGTGTGTGTGTGTGTGTGTGTGTGTGTGTGTGTGTGTGTGTGTGTGTGTGTGTGTGTGTGTGTGTGTGTGTGTGTGTGTGTGTGTGTGTGTGTGTGTGTGTGTGTGTGTGTGTGTGTGTGTGTGTGTGTGTGTGTGTGTGTGTGTGTGTGTGTGTGTGTGTGTGTGTGTGTTTGTGTGTGTGTGTGTGTTTGTGTGTGTGTGTGTGTGTGTGTGTGTGTGTGTGTGTGTGTGTGTGTGTGTGTGTGTGTGTGTGTGTGTGTGTGTGTGTGTGTGTGTGTGTGTGTGTTTTTTTTTTTTTTTTTTTTTTTGTGTTTGTGTGTGTGTGTTGTGTGTGTTGTGTGTGTGTGTGTGTGTGTGTGTGTGTGTGTGTGTGTGTGTGTGTGTGTGTGTGTGTGTGTGTGTGTGTGTGTGTGTGTGTGTGTGTGTGTGTGTGTGTGTGTGTGTGTGTGTGTGTGTGTGTGTGTGTGTGTGAGGCAAGAAAACGGTTAGTTAATTAGAAAACGGACGCCGTGCTAAAGTGTCTGGGCGGGTTTAACCCGAACAACTTGGGTTCGAATGCAAACGGTTGCCTTTTCCCCATTAAAAAGGATCTTTGTTTTTGGTTATCAGTGCGCTGAAGAATGTGGTGAGTTCCAGGTGCTGTACAAATGGTAGAATTAATAGACAAGATCATATGTAACCAAGGTGTTGCAATCAACAAGAACAAGGACTGCGGTGTTATAAATGGCAACAACCTCAAGAAGGAGGTGTGGAGGAATTAGTCAGTCTCGTTTGTGTGTGTGTGTGTGTGTGTGTGTGTGTGTGTGTGTGTGTGTGTGTGTGTGTGTGTGTGTGTGTGTGTGTGTGTGTGTGTGTGTGTGTGTGTGTGTGTGTGTTTGTGTGTGTGTGTGTGTGTGTGTGTGTGTGTGTGTGTGTGTGTGTGTGTGTGTGTGTGTGTGTGTGTGTGTTTGTGCATGTGTGAGTGAGTGAGTGCATGCGTACGTGTAATATTTGTGTCTGTTTGCACGTGTGGAATTGTTTGCGTGTTCTTGTCTTTACTTGTGTAGGCATAAAACAGGGCGGTAGATTGCGGAAGAATGTGAAGGATGTGTGGAGTTGTCGAGTGCCTGGCACTTCGTCTCATATCTTCACACCTCCTCCCATCCCATGAGACATCACTCCTTCCTGCCATAGCTTCACATTTCTTCTTTCATAAACGTTGAATAATCCCACAAAATCACTTTCTTTGAGCATAGTCTACACATAACTATAGTCCACACACAATCAAGTTCCACACATAACCATATTCCATACATTGTCTCCACACACACACAATCCACATGACAGGCCTACACAAACAATCCACATGACAGGCCTACACAAAACAACCTTTGATAACACATTCATATGAGAACTATTCCAGTTGAGGCCGTAACCTCTATTTCACCATCCAAAAAATACTAGACTCATTTCACTAGTCTAAACTCTCATCCTTTTTTACTCATCCACTCATCCATCTTTCTTCCATCCGTACTCTTCTTCACTCATTCATTTCTCATTCTTCTTCTTTCCATTCATCTTCCCACTTATTTTCTATCCCCATCCATCTCTCTATCACCCGCTAAGCATTATCCGACCGATGAAAGGAAGTAAGAGATGATTTAATCCCTCGAACCGAGGTTCGAATCCTGCTGAGAGCCTCTTAATCTCTTTGATCTTTTACGGTGTGCTATTAAATCTCTGATTAATGAAGGACTGGTGGTTTCATTGTGTTGAGGTTTCTCGGAGTATTGCTGAAGTAATTAATATTATAAATGTTTAATATTATTAATATTATTAATATTATAAATGTTTAATATTATTAATATTATTAATATTATAAATGTTTAATATTATTAATATTATTAATATTATAAATGTTTAATATTATTAATATTATTAATATTATAAATGTTTAAAAATATTAATATTATTAATATTATGAATTAAATTATTTTCCGTTTATTTATTTCATCTTATTTCACTTATTCAATCATTCATAGTTCGGTTTTTTCTCATTTTTTTTATTTTTTTTATTTTTATTTATTCTTTTTTAGTTTTTTTTTATTCTTTTTCTTTTTCTTTATTCCTTTTTAGTTTTTTTTAATTCTTTTTATTTTTCCTTATTTATTTTTATTTTTTTAAATTTTAAACATTTTTTTAATTTTTTTATTTTTCTTTATTTCTTTTTATTTTTATTTATTTATTTTTTTTTTTTTTCATTTCTTTTCATTTTTTTTTATTTTTTATATATTGACATTTTCTGATTAATTTGATTAAAACTAAAAATATCTCCCATTCAAACGTCCTTTATTATTATTTTGCCTTTTTTTTACAATCAAAATCAATTTTTCATTTTTCCTTCTAGTTTTTTGTTCAAATTTTGTTTCAAAACTTCAAGTTGATTCTTTTTTTGTCTTCCATCATCTTCTTTGAGTTTTATTTCGTTGTTATTTCAACATTATTTAATCTTCTCTTCATAAATATACAGTGCCTTGTCGAGAACCTTTTAGCCTTTAGAGGAAATCTTAGAGGGAGAAGAATTAGACGCATAAATAAAGAAAATTTCCGATTAAAGGCATAAATAATGTTTATTTTTAACTAAATAATGTTTATTTTTAACTAAATTTTCAATAAATTTTGTTGAATACGCTTATGAATAAAAATAGTATAATGTATCGCCCCGGTAAAATATTTCTTTAATATTATTATAAATATTAATATTTTATTTATCGCTAAATATATTTAATCACTATATTTTAGAATAAATAAAAAATGAATAAATATCTTTTTATTTAATTGAATAAACTAATAGAAAAATAAATTTAATTTGAAAATAAGAAATAAAAATTTTTATTATTTAACTGATAATCCAAATTTCAAATATACGAACAGCATGAATATTTTTAGCTAATCACAGGACTCAATTAGCATAGATTGACTTTCCTCTATTAAATTTTGAAACATTTAAAAGTTAATTGAAAATTAATTTCAACTTTTTATGGTTAAATAAATACATTTAACAAGTTTAAACCTTCCCAACGTCATAATACTTCACGAAGCGATGTTAAGGAAGATTTGCAGAGTGATAAAAAAACCCTCAAGTCCTTCGATAATTTAAACTCCCCCTCACTCGCCCTGTTGAGGGCGGTTATTGTTATTGTTGTTATTGTTGCTAAAATTATTTATTATTATTATTTATTATTATTATTATCTTTATTATTATTATTTTATTATTTATTATTATTGTTTATTATTATTATCTTTATTATTATTATT
>OX387250.1:3112121-3117121 GCA_947562095.1 Branchellion lobata
GGAAGGAGTATTGCTGCAGACAAAGATTAAAGAAGGAAGCAAGTCTTTTGCAACAATGGCTCTTTGAAGGGCCATCAGACATGTGGGAGGCTCCCATAGACCAATGTAAGGCTAATGGGGTTGCTGGGGAGGATTGGAAGAGGATTAAGAAAGGATTGAGCAACTATTGAGTTAGGATTTGAAAAAGTTTGAAAAAAGATTGAATCAAGATTAAGTGAGATACAGAATGGAGGGGGAATTGGATGGATGAATAATGAGAGAACGGTCTAGAATTGATGGAGAAATGATGGGGAGCAATGAAGAATTGATGGAGAAATGATGGGGAGCAATGAAGGAGTGATGGAGGAGTGATGGAGGAGTGATGAAGGAGTGATGGAGGAGTGATGGAGGAGTGATGAAGGAGTGATGGAGGAGTGATGGAGGAGTGATGGAGGGGTGATGGAGGAGTGATGGAGGAGTGATGGAGGGGTGATGGAGGAGTGATGAAGGAGTGATGGAAGAATGATGGAGGAGTGATGGAAGAAGGATGGAGGAGTGATGGAGGAGTGATGGAGGAGTGATGGAAGAATGATGGAGGAATGATGGAGGAGTGATGGAGGAGTGATGGAGGAGTGATGGAGGAATGATGGAGGAGTGATGGAGGAGTGATGGAGGACTGATGGAAAAGTGATGGAGGAGTGATGGAAGAGTGATGAAGGAGGGATGAAGGAGGGATGGAAAAGTGATGGAAGAGTGATAGAGGAGTGATGGATGACTGGCTATGAGGGTAGAAAACACTCCAACGTCTGTTCTTTGATGGTGCATTGAAAAAAGATGAAAGAGTAGAACTGAAGACCTCAATAAAAATTAATTTTTCAAACATAGAATAAACACTCAACTAGGCAGCCAAAACAAAAAAAACAATTCAAGGAATAATATATTCAGACGAAAAATTGATTTGACATAACTTTTGAAATTAGGTAGACAAACCCAGGCTATGAAAAGAGACAATAAGCCGAACAAAGCGACACTTAAAGTAACAATAAGGCAGACAAAGCAACACTTAAACAAACAATAAGACAGACAAAGAATCATTAAGGCAGAGACAAAATTACCCGCCATAGGGAAAAACATTGAAAAAAAGAAAAAAAACCATTGACCAAGAAAAATTTTTTTTCAAAACGGTGCCACGCACATGTAGAAAGAAGCAGAGATAGAGATGGAACCAGACAAAGAGGGAGAAACAAAAGAACAGACAAAAACAGAGACAGAGCCAGAGAAAGAAAAACAGAGAAAGACAGAGAAAAAGACAAAGTGAGTGAGGGAGAGAAAAACGGACAATGGAACAGACATAGCGAAAGCAGACGAGGGAAAGTGAATGACGTCTGGTGCACCACGTGAGCTAATGACTCCTGTCGAAGGCGCTGCATAAATGCCCTTCGGACCGTTCTAGATTGAATTAAATTGTATTTAATTAAATAAAAAATTAATAAATATTTTAAAAATAGTATTAATTAATCAAGAATATTATCAATTATTTAGAAATGTTAATAATTATATAAAAATATTATTAATAATTTGTTGAAAATATAAATTACTCGAGAATATTATTCAAACAAGTCAGATTGTACATTATTTAATTCAAGGAAGTGTTTTTATAACAGTTTCAGTAATATTTGGTTACTGACATTCAAATTGAAGCGCTTAATCAGCGAATCTTTCCTAGGATATAACCTGCGATATTTTTGAGAGCATGCATGACTTAGTGAATAAATAGATGATTTTAAATTGATTAACTGAATTATTAATTAAAAAATAATAGATTATTGATAATAAATTGAATAAATAAAAAAAATGAAAAATAAATAAAAATGAAAAATAAATTTTTAAAGCAAAAAAAAAATAATTAAAAAAATAGAATTGATATTGAAAAAAATGATTCAAGTGAAAAATTGAAGAAAAAAAAACTAAATAAAAGAAGAAAAGGAAAAAAACATTAAGAAAAAAAAAGGAAAAACTAAAAATTAAAAAAAAGAAGAAAAAAAAAGAAGAAAATGAGGAAGCAGACACAAGGGCAATTAATTTTATATCGTTTAATCCTTTTCATTCCGCTGAAATCCAGCGCTAGATAATGACATTAGTGGCGTCTGGTGGTGGAGTATTTCTCTGTGGGGGGTCTTTAGGAGGGCGTTTGGGGAGGTGTGGGGGAGGGGTGAAGAGGAAAGGGTGGAAGAAGAATAAGGATGGTAATGGATGAGTATGAGAAGCATGAAGAAGGCTGGGGGGAGGGTAAGGTGTGGTGAAAGAGTGGAAATGAAGAAAGAATAAAAAGAGGAAAAAGTAGAAAAAAAAAAGAAAAAGAAAAAAAGAAAAAAAACCTTTTATGAATTTGAGACGATTGGTGAAAAACAATGGAATTTCAGATAAAACTAAGAACAAAAAGTAGAAAAAAAAAAGAAAAAGAAAAAAAGAAAAAAAACCTTTTATGACTTTGAGACGATTGGTGAAAAATAATGGAATTTTAGATAAAACTAAGAACAAAAAGTTTAAAAAATTTTGAAAAGATATGTAACAAACACCTCATTAGACTGTAGGCTCATCAACTCAAAATGCCTTGTATTTCATGGCCTCACCCTTGTAGAAGTGTCCGTGTCAAATACTCATAATGCAACTTATCACTGCATACAAACAAAATGCAATATAATGAATGCAGGTTTATACAATACAATAAGACACATAAAACAAAATACAAATAAACAAGTAATTACATAAAAAGTATCACAACCAAACAATGAAACACATACCACACAATACAATACACACAATACAATACCACACAATAAAATACACACAATAAAATACAACACAATACTATACACACAATACAATACACACAATACAATACACACAAAACAATACACACAAAACAATACACACAATAAAATACAACACAATACATTACTATACACACAATAAAATACAACACAATACAATACACACAATAAAATACAACACAATAAAATAAAACACAATACAATACTATACACAATACAATACTATACACACAATAAAATACAACACAATACAATACTATACACAAAATAAAATACAACACGATACAATACCACACAATACAACAAATAAAAAACGATAAAAGGCATACAACGAAATAATTTAATACATCTAAACAATACAAAAAATACAAAACAAAATCAATAGACAATAGAAAATATACAAAACAATACAACGAAACAATAAAACACATACAACACACACGACGACAAAAGTTGTTAATGTGGCGTTAAGCCTCAAGACCGCTCGAAGAGACGATGCATGATGAATTAGAACAAGAAAACCAGTAATAAGGATAGGCTGGAGCTCCATAATGTATTTTTCATTTATTTTGGAACTCAGAGATATTAATGAAATGATATATATGAAAAAGATATGAAATAATTTTAGATGAATGAATGAAAGAATGAATGGATGAAAGAATGAATGAATGGAAGAATGAATGAATGAAAGAATTAATAATGGAATGAATGTACAACTTGGTATAGCGCACAGTTCGCAAACCAAGTTGCTTCAGAGGTGCTCAAAAATGACGTCAGATGTTGAAAATATATACATGATGATGAGAAGTTTGAATTTAAATTCAGGTTTCAAATTCGATTCCAGTGTGGAAGTGAATAGAATAAATAATTTTTTTTGGCGAAATAAAATTTAAAAAAATGAAAATTACAACGAAAAAAATTAAAAACGAAAATGAAATTAATTAAAAATTCATTAAAAGACACGTCAAGAGACATCATCAGAAATACAGACATACGGAGAAATACTGAAGCATATAAAAACACAAACAAATGAAAACAGGCGGAAACACACAAAAGGATAAATAAAGACACAGACATACAGAGGCATAGAGAGACATACGGAGAAGTACGAAGCCATACGAAGGAATACGAAGATACCAGGAATAAAGAAAGATACACAAGAATACAGAAAGATACTAAATAAAGAGATATACACAGAGACACAAAAATATACAAGGATACAAAGATACACACAGATACACAATGATATAGAGATTAATAGATACACTAGGATAAAGAGACACACACAGATGCACAAGGATATAGAGATATACACAGATACACAAAGATATAGAGATACACACAGATACACAAGAATAAGGAGAGATACAGTTCTTCAATACATAGGAAGGTAATTGAGGCTATCATTGTACTGACACTAAGTCTTTGTATTGTCTGAGGTGTGGATGGATTGATGGATGGATGGATGGATGGATGGGTGGATGGATGGAGAGATGGATGGATTGATGGATGGATGGATGGATGGATGGATGGATGGATGGATGGATGGATGGATGGATGGATGGATGGATGGATGGATGGATGGATAGATGGATGGGTGGATGGATGGATTGATGGATGGATGAATGGGTGAAGAAGAAAAAAATAATGAGTAGATGGATGAAAAAGCAAAAAAAGAAAAGGTAGATGGAGAAGGAAAAAAAGAGTAGAAAGCTGGATAAAGAATAGAGATGGATTGAAAGCGATAGTTATGGTGGAAAAATGAACAGGAAAGGTTAGAAAAAGAAAAATAAAAAAGTGGTTGGTTGGAGGGCTGGTTGGATAGATGGATGGTTAAAAAAATAGGAGAAAAACGGATGGATAAAAATGTAGGCGGGAAGATCTTCAGACGAGAATATTTCTGAAAAAGTTGTTGAGGCTGCCATTCAATCCTGCTTGGAAGAATCCTTTGAAGCCATCTTCAATAAATAGTTTTTAAATCGTTTTTTTTGATCGTTTTTTTGATCGTTTTTAAAACATTTTTCTTTATTTTACTTTTTTTTATTGATAAACAAAAAAATAATTATAAAAATGAAAAAAAAAAATAATCAATGAAAAAAATATATTTAAAAATGTTGGAAATGTTATCAAAATGATTTATGTGTAAGAGTCTCATTTTGATTTTATAAAAAAATTGTTTTTTTACTC
>OX387250.1:3122121-3132121 GCA_947562095.1 Branchellion lobata
TCCACAAAGGCATTTTGGTAACACGATGACGTAATGATTGTATGTTAGTCACTAGTTCAATCCTCAAGTGTCAATCACAGTGATTTGACAATCACGTAAAAAAACTTTGTTCTCTTATTATCTTAATAATAAGCCAATTAAATTCAAAAATGAACAATTAAATAAAAAATTACGTAATTTTGTTTAAAAATTTCATAAAAGTTTTGTTTATTTTATCTTATTAGAAAACTTTTGAAAGTTCAACTGACCTCAAACAAGCGAAATATTAATTAGGTCAGTGATTGATCCATTAATTCTACCTTAATTGGACACAGAGGGGTTCAGGAAGAGGAGGGCGTGAAGATCAAAGATGCTAACAATTGGAGATGTATCTTCGTTTTTATATACAATACAATACAATACAATACAATATAATATGATACAATACAATACAATACAAAATGGTACAATATGATACAATACAATACAATACAAAATGATACAATATGATACAATACAATACAATACAATACAATACAATACAATACAATAAAATATGATACAATACAATACAATACAATACAATACAATGCAATACAATACAATACAATACAATACAATACAACACAATACAATACAATATAATATAAAACAGTACAATACAATACAATGAAAATATAATATAATACAATGCAAGAAAAAACAATACAATGAAACAAAAATAAAACACAATACAAATACGATCCTAGTTATAGTGGCCTTAACCCGTAGAGTGGCGAGGCCGCATACAATGAATGTCAAAGCTGTGACTTTGCCTTCATTTAATGAGGTTGGAAATGTGGTCGTCTTCACTTTTTATGATAAATGTTGGAGTGTGGGAAATATTATAATTCAATCATTCATAATTATTATTATAATTCAATCATTCATAATTATTATTATAATTCAATCATTCATAATTATTATTATAATTCAATCATTCATAATTATTATTATAATTCAATCATTCATAATTATTATTATAATTCAATCATTCATAATTATTATTATAATTCAATCATTCATAATTATTATTATAATTCAATCATTCATCATTATTATTATAATTCAATCATTCATCATTATTATTATAATTCAATCATTCATATTTATTATTATAATTCAATCATTCATAATTATTATTATAATTCAATCATTCATAATTATTATTATAATTCAATCATGCATTATTATTATTATAATTCAATCATTCATTATTATTATTATAATTCAATCATTCATCATTATTATTATAATTCAATCATTCATTATTATTATTATAATTCAATCATTCATAATTATTATTATAATTCAATCATGCATTATTATTATTATAATTCAATCATTCATTATTATTATTATAATTCAATCATTCATCATTATTATTATAATTCAATCATTCCTTATTATTATTATAATTCAATCATGCATTATTATTATTATAATTCAATCATTCATTATTATTATAATAATTCAATCATTCATCATTATTATTATAATTCAATCATTCCTTATTATTATTATTATAATTCAATCATGCATTATTATTATTATAATTCAATCATTCATTATTATTATTATAATTCAATCATTCATTATTATTATTATAATTCAATCATTCATTATTATTATTATAATTCAATCATTCATTATTATTATTATAATTCAATCATTCATAATTATTATTATAATTCAATCATTCATAATTATAATTATAATTCAATCATTCATTATTATTATTATAATTCAATCATTCATTATTATTATTATAATTCAATCATTCATAATTATTATTATAATTCAATCATTCATTATTATTATTATAATTCAATCATTCATAATTATTATTATAATTCAATCATTCATCATTATTATTATAATTCAATCATTCATAATAATTATTATAATTCAATCATTCATTATTATTATTATAATTCAATCATTCATTATTATTATTATAATTCAATCATTGATAATTATTATTATAATTCAATCATTGATAATTATTATTATAATTCAATCATTCATTATTATTATTATAATTCAATCATTTATTATTATTATTATAATTCAATCATTCATTATTATTATTATAATTCAATCATTTATTAAAACTTAAAAGTTTAAGGCATTATCATTCCATGCCCTATTACGGGAGTCTCAGTTGCTTGCAGTGCGCTTCCCAAAATAGATTTATTATTATTATTTTTATTATAATAGTTATTTGTTTCATTATTATTATTAGTAGTAGTAGTAGTAATATTAGTATTAGTATTGGTACAAGTATTATTATTTATTATTATTATTATTTTTATTTTTATTTTTTTTTTTTTATTATTATTATTTTTATTTTTATTATTTTTATTATTTTTATTATTATTTTTATTATTATTATTATTATTATTAGTAGTAGTAGTAGTAGTAGTAGTATTTTCGGCCTCAGTTAATATTAATATGAAACAAAAGCTTTAGGTTAACCCTAATTCCGCATTACACATTAAACACGTGTCATATTTCGGTATCTAATTATATTTCGGCTCTAATTGAAGAATTGAAGAAGGCATAAAAAGAACATAAAAGCTATCACGTGGTTGAGGGGTGGAGGGGCACAAGATGGAATAATTATACTATCGACGATTTGAAGGTTAAATTCAAAGTACAATACAATACAATACAATAAAAAACAATAAAATAAAATACAATACAATACAATACAATACAATAAAATACAATAAAATACAATACAATACAATAAAATACAATACAATACAATACAATAAAATACAATACAATACAATAAAATACAATACAATAAAATACAATACAATAAAATACAATAAAATACAATAAAATACAATAAAATACAGTAAAATACAATAAAATACAATAAAATACAATAAAATACAATAAAATACAATAAAATACAATAAAATACAATAAAATACAATAAAATACAATAAAATACAATAAAATACAATAAAATACAATAAAATACAATAAAATACAATAAAATACAATAAAATACAATAAAATACAATAAAATACAATAAAATACAATAGAATACAATAAAATACAATAAAATACAATAAAATACAATAAAATACAATAAAATACAATAAAATACAATAAAATACAATAAAATACAATAAAATACAATAAAATACAATAAAATACAATACAATACAAGAATAACTGTTTGGAAGAAATTTGAAAAGTTGAAAAGGTCACTTTGAGGTTTTAACTCGAAATAAATTTTAATTTTGAAAACTAAATTGAGGCGTATGAAATAAAGAGGCGTGTGGGAGGCTGGGTTCTCATTGTACTCGAGGTTTGTTTTAATTAACAAAAGGAAGTTATCGTGATAAAAACCAGGATTTATGAGGACTGAAGCTGTTAAAAAACCCATTAAAACAGTGTGAAGAACAGGAAACTGATTGTAAAAACTAAAGACTAAATTTTGAAAAAATGTATGAATTGAAAGATGTACAAAAACACCGGAAAAAGAACTTTCAGATTCAGGTTCTTTGTTTTGAGTTCAGTGTAGTGATGGAAAATAAGAAGATTTTATATCTATGTAAAATTTTCATAGAACTACTGAACTATTTTGATAAACAACTAACTTACATGCTTCAAATCAACTTTTTCACATATTTGAAAATAACTTTATATATAATTTCACAAATGAGTAATCAGATAAATCATTGCGTTTGTGAATGATGAAGCATGCAATCTTATCTAATCTTCCGCAAATATATGCCCTGGCGTCTGAAAGCACTTCAAATATCGCCCCCACCCCACCATCATCATCATCTTCTTCTTCTTCTTTTTCTTTATCATCCTCATAAGCTTCATCATCATCATCTTCATCATCATCATCATCATCATCATCATCATCATCATCATCATCGTCATCATCATCGTCATTATCATCATCACCATCATCATCATCATCATCATCATCATCATCATCATCATCATCATCATCATCATCATCATCATCATAAAATACAATACAATACAATACAATACAATACAATACAATAAAATACAATACAATACAATAAAATACAATACAATAAAATACAATACAATACAATACAATACAATACAATACAGTACAATACAATACAATACAATAAAATACAATAAAATACAATAAAATAAAATAAAATATAATCAATAAAATACAATAAAATACAATAAAATACAATAAAATACAATAAAATACAATAAAATACAATAAAATACAATAAAATACAATAAAATACAATAAAATACAATAAAATACAATAAAATACAATAAAATACAATAAAATACAATAAAATACAATAAAATACAATAAAATACAATAAAATACAATAAAATACAATAAAATACAATAAAATACAATAAAATACAATAAAATACAATAAAATACAATAAAATACAATAAAATACAATAAAAGACAATAAAATACAATAAAATACAATAAAATACAATAAAATACAATAAAATACAATGAAATACAATAATATACAATACAATACAATAAAATACAATACAATACAATACAAGAATAACTGTTTGGAAGAAATTTGAAAAGTTGAAAAGGTCACTTTGAGGTTTTAACTCGAAATAAATTTTAATTTTGAAAACTAAATTGAGGCGTATGAAATAAAGAGGCGGGTGGGAGGCTGGGTTCTCATTGTACTCGAGGTTTGTTTTAATTAACAAAAAGAAGTTATCGTGATAAAAACCAGGATTTATGAGGACTGAAGCTGTTAAAAAACCCATTAAAACAGTGTGAAGAACAGGAAACTGATTGTAAAAACTAAAGACTAAATTTTGAAAAATGTATGAATTGAAAGATGTACAAAAACACCGGAAAAAAAACTTTCAGATTCAGGTTCTTTGTTTTGAGTTCAGTGTAGTGATGGAAAATAAGAAGATTTTGAATCTATGTAAAATTTTCATAGAACTACTGAACTATTTTGATAAACAACTAACTTACATGCTTCAAATCAACTTTTTCGCATATTTGAAAATAACTTTATATATAATTTCACAAATGAGTAATCAGATAAATCATTGCGTTTGTGAATGATGAAGCATGCAATCTTATCTAATCTTCCGCAAATATATGCCCTGGCGTCTGAAAGCACTTCAAATATCGCCCCCACCCCACCATCATCATCATCTTCTTCTTCTTCTTTTTCTTTATCATCCTCATAAGCTTCATCATCATCATCTTCATCATCATCATCATCATCATCATCATCATCATCATCATCATCATCATCATCGTCATCATCATCGTCATTATCATCATCACCATCATCATCATCATCATCATCATCATCATCATCACCATCATCATCATCATCATCATCTTCATCATCATCATCATCATCATCATCATCATCATCATCATCATCATCATCGCTTCTTCTTTTATTGTCTAGCTCTTTTATTTTTTTGCTCCTTCCTTCTTCTCCTTCCTCTTCCGCCTTTTTTTCCTCCTCTTCCTTTTCCTCTTCCTCTTTCTCTTTTTTTTTCTTTTTTCTCCCCTTCTTCATTTTTAAATGCAAAACTAAAAGCAAAAAGCAAGAAACCTAATCAATGGAGCCATCAAAAGAACCATTTATTTTTTTTCTTTTTAAATATTCCAACACCACCTACCTTAAACCTCGTCTGCTCCTCCCCCTCACCTCTTCCACGTGGGAGGATGAAAAGTCAGAAAAACCAAAAGCTTTCCGCAAAATTTTATTTAAGTTTTTGGAATTTTTTTTTCAAACTTATTTATAACGTGATTTCCATGAGTTTTTCAAATGACAGTTAGCGTATTTTTATTTATTTTTCTTTTAATTAAATATTTTCTTTATTTTTTCAATTAATTTCTCTTTTTTTGTACTCAATTATTTTATTTACTTCGGTTTATTTTTTATTAAAAAATTTTTTTTTGTAATTTCATATTTAGTTATATTTTAGATATTTCGTTTTCATCCAACTCTTTCTTCACCCATCTTCTCCAATAAATCAAATGTCCGCTCAATGTGCCTTTTAACCTCTTCATCCCTCCTCCTCATCTTCTTTTCTCTCATTCATCCATTCCTTCTTCTTCTCATTCATCCAATCCTCCTTTCTCTCATTCATTCAATCCTCCTTTCTCTCATTCATCCAATCCTCCTTTCTCTCATCCATCCAATCCTCCTTTCTCTCATTCATCAAAGCTTCTTTTATTCATTTTTTAAATAATTTCTCTTCATTCATTCATTAATTTTTCCATTAATTTTTTGTTCTCAATTTTTTTGTAATACTTTCTTCTATCTATCTTATCAAACTTTAATCATTTTTTTTCACTCATTTAGTCAATTTTTTATCCATTTTTGAATTATAAAATGATTTTTCTCATTCATACATTCAGTCATCCATCCATTCATTCATTCACCCATCCATTCATTCATTCATCCATTCATTCACCCATCCATTTATTCGTTCAGCTATGCATTCATTTATCTATTCATTCATTCATTCATCCTTCTAATCATTCATTTATTCATTCATTCACTCATCCATTCATTCATTCATTCATCCATATGTTCATCCATCCATCCATTCATTCATTCACCACCTGACCACTGCGGTTATTCACAAACTCCCTGAGTAAATAATTAAAGTGGCATTCTATATTAAATTAGCGCTATACAAACAAAAACTTGCCCAATAAAAGTAACAAATGACACCACACGTTATGTTTGTTAACATTATACAAACACATACAAACACCAAGCAATACATACAAACACCAAGCAATACATACAAACATCAAAAAAAAAATACAAACACCAAACAATCCATACAAACACCAAAAAATACATACAAAGGCTCATTGTTTGAAACCACAGCCTAATCAAAACGAGATTTCATTGTGTGTTTATAATGGTAGGTTTCACTAAAAATTCTTTTTTCAAATTCACAAAAAACACATATTAAAAGAAAAACACACACGTATACACCTTGGTATACCTGCAGATGTATGTTTGGTATACCTGCAGATGTATGTTTGGTATAGCTGCAGATGTATGTTTGGTATAGCTGCAGATGTATGTTTGGTATAGCTGCAGATGTATGTTTGGTATACCTGCAGATGTATGTGTGTGGGAGGAAGATTAAGTAAATATTTGTTCAAGTGGTCCCTGATATGTCCGATCTGTTATTGCATTCTTCCTTTCTTCTTTCTTTCTTCCTTCCTTCCTTCTTTCCTTCCTTCCTTCCTTCTTTCTTCCTTCCTTTCTTCTTTCTTCCTTCCTTTCTTCCTTCCTTCCTTCCTTCTTACTTCCTTCCTTCCTTCCTTCTTTCTTCCTTCCTTTCTTCCTTCCTTCCTTCCTTCTTTCTTCTTTCCTTCCTTCTTCCTTCCTTCCTTCCTTCATTCCTTCTTTCTTCCTTTCTTCCTTCCTTATTTCTTCCATCCTTCCTTCCATCTTTCTTCCTTTCATCCTTCTTTCCCTCCTTCCTTCCTTCCTTCCTTCCTTCTTTTTTCCATCCTTCCTTCCATCCTTTCTTCCTTCCATTCTTCCTTCTTTCCTTCCTCCCTTCCTTCCTTCCTTCCTTCCTTCCTTCCTTCTTTCCTTCCTTCCTTCCTTCCTTCCTTCCTTCCTTCCTTCCTTCCTTCCTTCCTTCCTTCCTTCCTTCCTTCCTTCCTTCCTTCCTTCCTTCCTTCCTTCCTTCCTTCCTTCCTTCCTTCTTTCTTTCCTTTCTCCTCTTCTTTTTTTCTTCTTTACTTTCTTTCTTCTTCTCTTCCTTCCTTCCTTCTTTCCTTCCTTTCTTTTTCCCTTCCTTCATTCCTTCCTTCTTTCTTTCATTCTTTCCTTTTTTCCTTCTTCTTCATCTTCTTCCTATCTTCCTTATTTCCTTTCTTCCTTCCTTTCTCCATTCAATCCTCACTTTCTTTTTTCACATCATTTTTTATTTCTTTTTTTTTGTTTTTCATTTTTTCTATTTTTTTCATTCTTTTCATTCATTCTTTTCATTCTTTTTCTTTTTTCAATTTTTTAAAAAGGTTAATTCCTCCTTTTTTCACTTCTCCTCTTTCACTTTCTTTCTAACCTTTTAAACCCTTTCTTCTTTCATTCATTCTCATTCATTCATTCCATCCTTCTTTCCTTTATCCATCCATTTCTTCTCTCCATCTTTTTTTTTTCATTCCTTCCTTCTTTGCTTCAAAGAGTCTGACTACCTTGTTAACTAAAAGCTGCATGAGTTTTGATGTTAGGTCACTTCTGTTGCTAGGCCTCTTATAGGGTTATAATTAGAACAATAATGATAACAAAAACAACAACAATAATAATGCCAGTTATATGATGAAGACAATAGTAATACTACTACTACTACTACTACTACTACTACTACTACTACTACTACTACTACTACTACTACTACTACTACTTCTACTACTACTACTACTACTACTACTACTACTACTACTACTACTACTACTACTACTATAACTACTACTACTACTACTACTACTACTACTACTACTACTACTACTACTACTACGACTACTTCTACTACTACTTCTACTACTACTACTACCACTACTACTACTACTACTACTACTACTACTACTACTACTACTACTTCTACTACTACTACTACTACTACTACTACTACTACTGCTGCTACTACTACTACTACTACTACTACTACTACTACTACTACTACTACTACTACTACTACCACTACTACTACTACTACTACTACTACTACTACTACTACTACTACTACTACTACTACTACTACTACTACTACTACTACTACTACTACTACTACCACTACTACTACTACAACTACTACTACTACTACTACTATTACTATTACTACTACTACTACTACTACTACTACTACTACTACTACTACTACTACTACTACTACTACTACTACTACTACTACTACTACTACTACTACTACTACTACTACTACTACTACTACTACTACTACTACTTCTACTACTACTACTACTTCTTATACTCATACCAATAATAACAATTAATAACCAACTAAAGATAATCTTTTCCAATATTTTATATTAATAAAATCCTGTTCTTTACGATACCACTTCTGTCCTTGCTCTTATCGCCTCACAGTTGAAGGCTGCAGCGAATTTAGGAGCATAACTCCTGCGAGCGTGAGCAGTCATTTTCGACTCATTCCTCATTTGAGTTTTATTTATTAATTAATGACTTAATAATTTTAAATAATTAACTCGAGTGTTTATTGTTTTGTCATAATTTGTTTATATATTTTTTTTAATTACACTATGAATGATTTATTCCAGAGTCATTCACACATATATATATTTTTATTCATTTATTCATAAACATATATATATATTTTTATTCATTTATTCATAAACACATATATATATATTCATTCATGAATACCTTGCTCAATAGAGACTCATCGTGTGCTGTAATTTGCTTTTTAATTAATATTTGTGTTGCAATCGCAATTGTATTTCTATTATTGATCTGCTTAAACTACTATTCACGGATTTTTTCAATTCATAAACTTCATTCAGTCATTTACTCTGTCTCTTCATTCTTTCATTACTTTTTTCTTTCATTCCGCCATCCATTCTCTCATTCATCCATCCTTTCTCTCATTCGTCCATCCAGTCTCTCATTCATCCATCCATTCTTTCATTCATCCATCAATTCTCTCATTCATCCATCCATTCTCTTATTCATCCATCCATTCTCTCATTCATCCACCCATTCTCTCATTCATCCATCCATTCTTTCATTCATCCATCCATTCTCTCATTCATTCATCCATCCATTCTTTCATTCATCCATCCATCCAATAGTTCATAAAACTTCTCCTTTCTCTCAATCATGACCTGCAATTTATTGGTTACATTTATCGAGGCTTCATAATGAAGTACAATACAATACAATACAATACAATACCATACGATACCATTCAATACAATACAATA
>OX387250.1:3139621-3144621 GCA_947562095.1 Branchellion lobata
CCTACCAACCAACCAGCCTACCAACCAACCAGCCTACCAACCAACCAGCCTACCAACCAACCAGCCTACCAACCAACCAGCCTACCAACCAACCAACCAACCAGCCTACCAACCAACCATCCTATCAACTTTCCAACCAACTTGTCAATCTTCCAACCAACCACTTATCAAGTAACAAATTCACTAACCAATCCACTAACCCACCCACTTATTTTCCAACCAACCCTTCAATCAACCAACCCATCAATCAACCAATCCATCAATCAACCAACCCATCAATCAACCCACCAACACATCAATCAACCAACCAATCCTTCATCTCATCTCTCATCAGCTCTTAATAACAATCACAAGGTTCCAACGAAGTTTTAATTTTTTTATTTCTTCTCATTGGCCAGCCCACCTTTCAAAATTAATCTTCGCCCCACTAACTTCACTTCCTCAACCTTTTTTCAAAACTTTTTTTAAATTTTATTTTTAATCATTCTTTTAGAGTTTTTTTTTTCAACTTTTTTTTGTTTTAAAATTGTATTGTTGTTGTATATACATAGATATTTGTTGTCCGATTTGTTGTATACTTGTATGAGGTGTTGTACATTTTTTGAGTAAATCATTATTTTGACTAGGTTCTTATCGTTTCATTTTTTTCAAAATAAAATTCTTTAAAAGTTTTTTTTTAAACTTTACACTCTTATTAAAGTTGTTTTTAATAATATTCATATGTTTGTAAAAGGAATAATCTGGATTTTTTACTATTTTTCAATTTTTTAATATTTTCCAATAGTTTTCAACTGTTTCATTAATTTTTTTTATTTTTAATTCTATTTTTTTTTTTTTTTTAAAAACTTTTTTTTCATTTTCGTTAACTTTTTCAAGTTTTGCCGACACACATGTTCAAATTTTGAATATTTTTTTAAAAATGAATCATTTAGTTTTCATCATAATTATGTTTTCAGTTTTCTTTTTTAGTTATGTTGTTTTTAACTTCCACAATTACTTAAAAAATCAACTGTTTATTTTTTGAAAATTATTTTTAACCATTTTTTATATTTTTTTTTCGACCAGCCCAACCCTTTCCAACAACATCCTCCTTTTCAAACTTCACTTTTTTTTTTTCGGCAACTCCCCCCCTTCTTTCCCTCTCTTCCTCTTTTCACTTTTCACTCATCCACTCTTCCTCCTCCTCTTCTTCTTTTTCTCTTTCATTCATTATTCTTTTTTTGGTTTTTTGGTTTTTTTTTCGTTTTCTTTTTCCTCATCCTTCCTTCCGTCCTCCCTTCTTCACGCTTCACCTCTCATGCGTGTCGGCTCCACAACTTCCTGCCTGTCTTGGTCCACAAAACCTTCCATGAATATTCATGTGTTTGTTTTAAAAATATTTATTCTTTGTTTTGGTCATTTTCTATACTTCTACTCGTGTATCTTGATTATTTTTTTTTTTTTATTATTATTATTTGTTTTTTTAATTATTATTATTATTTGTTTATTTTAATTATTTTTTTATTTTTATTTTAGTTATTATTATTTTTTCATTTTAATCATTATTATTGATTTATTTTATTTATTTTTTATGTATTTCAATCATTTTTTATTTATTTCAATTATTTCCATTATTATTTGTTTTTTTCTTTTACTTTTTATTATTCATTTTTTTATTTTACTATAAATAATTATTATTTGTTTGTTTAAATAATTTATATTATTGTTTGTTTGTTTTATTAACGTTCTTTCTAGACACTATTTCTTTTTTTAAATTAAATCTTCATTCATTCTCAATTTGAAAACATAATTTTATTTAGTTTGTGTTTTGTTTTTCGACGCTGGATAGTAGGAATTCTCTTTCGATCTTTGTTGACTCATTTAAGGTGAAGCTTTCATTAATTTATTCAAAAAACAATTTAATTAGTCATAAAATGTGGTAAAAAATAAAAGATTATTTGTATGTAAATAATAACCCATTCAGAAACAAATGAACCAACTTGAACCAACTTAAATGAAACATTTTGAGTGGCCTCGAAACTCTACGGGGTTAATGCCACTATAATAATATTCGTATTTGTATTGTATTGTATTGTATTGTATTGTATTGTATTGTATTGTATTGTATTGTATTGTATTGTATTGTATTGTATTGTATTGTATTGTATTGTATTGTATTGTGTTGTATTGTATTGTATTGTATTGTATTGTATTTTATTGTATTGTATTGTATTGTATTGTATTGTATTGTATTGTATTGTATTGTATTGTATTTTATTGTATTGTATTGTATTGTATTGTATTGTATTGTATTGTATTGTATTGTATTGTATTATAGTTTTTATTCAATTTTTTTTAATTCAAAAACTTCAGAAGATGAAACTCAGATGTTAAAATTAAATACTCAACCGTTTTAAAAATGAGAATGACCAAAGATTGCGTGGAGTATGAAAAAAGTTAAGTTAGAAAAAATTTATGAACCTTCTTAAAAATTTTTTTGAACAACTGGAAAAAAATTTCAGAAAATAATTGGAAAAAAATTCAAAAAAAGAAATAAAATAAATAAAACAACATAAAAAAATAAAATAATTTTTTTTTTGAAAATTAATTAAAAAATAGAAGATATTCATCTTTTGGAAAATTGAATAAATAATTTGAAAAATAAATTCAAATCAAGTGAATGTTGATTTCTTCCTTTGATCTTTATGGCTGGCAACTTTGACACCCAGAAACACGATAAAACATTTTGATTGGTTTTAATTATTTTTATTTTTTAGCCCAAAGTTTTTCGAGGTTCATCTTTTTAAATTTTTATTTTTTATTATATTTTTTGTTTTTTAAATTTCTACATTTTTTTTATTTCTGTTTTTTTATTAATTTTTTTCAAGGATTCTTCACTAATCATTTATTTTCTATAGCTTATATTCTATATTAAAAACATATTTCTATTTTGTTTTTTTATTTTTCTAATATAATTTTTTCATGCTATTTTTCTTCAAAGTTCGTTTTTTTATTCCAACATAATTTGCTTTTTTATCTCCAGGTTCATTGTGTTTTTATTTTCCAGGTTGTTTTTATTGCTCAACTTTCATTTCCAAGTTTACTTTATTTCATTCAAGTCCATTTTTTGTTTTTCCCGAGTTTATTTTTTCTTTTTGAGTTCATTTTTATTTTGTTATTTCGGATTTTTTTTTTCTCATTTTAGAGTGTATGTTTGTTTTGTTTTTTGAAACGTTTTTTTGTTCTGTTATTTTCAAGTGTATTCCTACTTTTATATTTGTATTTTAAAATAATTTTTTTAGGTTTTTTTTCTCATTTTTCAAACTTTATTTATTATAACTATTTTTTTTGTTTATATTAATATTAATCAATTAATAATAATAATAATAATAATAATAATAACAACAACAATAGTATAATAATAATAATAATAATATTACTATTATTATTTATTCATCCATTTATTTATTTATTTATTTATTTATTTATTTATTTATTTATTTATTTATTTATTTATTTATTTATTTATTTATTTATTTATTTATTTATCTATTTATTTATTTATTTATTTATTTATTTATTCATTCATTCATTCATTTATTTATTTATTTATTTATTTATTTATTTATTTATTTATTTTATTTATTTGTTCACTAATTTTATTTTTATTTTTATTATTACTCATTACAGGAGTAAGGAAATATGATCAAATTACACCTGTACTCAAGGAGCTTCACTGGCTGAAAACTGATGATAGAATTGATTTTAAGATTGTTCTGCAGATGTACAAGTGCTTGTCCAATGAGGGCTCTGCGTATCTGACACATGACCTAGTTCCAGTTGCTAGTCTGCCGGAAAAACAGAGACTGAGATCGGCTAAGTCAAAGGACGTTGTTCCCAACAAGCACAAGTTAAAATCATTAGGATTAAGAAGGTTCAGCGTCAGCGGACCTAAGTTGTGGAACAACCTGCTTAACAGATTAAAATCTTCAAGTTCAACAAAATCATTTTGTCGATCTCTGAAGACTTACCTGTTCGATAAATCTTTCCCCTCGTCATTGAAATAATAGTGTTCTTCTTTTTTAACCTGTTTCATTCTTCATTCGTTTCAATTCTTATTTTTTCATTATAATTATAAAAATGAGACGTTTCGAGTGGCCTCGAAACTCTGCGGGATTAATGCCACTAGAATAATATTCGTGTTTATATTATTGTTTACTATTTATTGTTATTATTGTTATTATTATTATTATTTTCTTTTATTTTTTATTTTTTAATTATCAATCTTAATATTAATAATAATAATATTCCTATTTTTTATTTCTATTATTATTATTTTAATTGTTATTTCTATTATTATTATTTTTATTATTCATAAAGTTTATTCTTTTTTTATTTTCAAGTCTTCTTTCGTTTGTTGCCCCCTTGCCACACACCTCCTCCCCTCAGCTCTGCCATACAAACATACATCAAAGCAGTACGTTAATGTACAATAACTCTAACAATCTGAAAGGTATTCCCAAACTATTTTTTCTTCCACGTCAGAACCTTGTGAAAAACTTCCGCAAAACAATAAAATTTGAAAGAAAAAATTTTAATAGAAAATTTTTGTTGAAAAAATTATTTAAAAAAAAACTTTTTTTGAATGTTTTATGCAAAATATCAACGATGGATTCTGAAGCTTGTTACTGTATGTGTGAGATTCGTTTCCATGTACCCACTTGTATGTCTTGGGGGTGGTGTACTGGACTTGTTGTTGTTATTGTTGTTGTAGTTGTTGTTTTTTTATTGTTGTTGCTGTTGTTTTTGTTGTTGTTTTTGTTGCTGGTGTCGTTGCTATTGTGGCTGTTGTTGTTTTTGTTGCTGGTGTTGTTGCTATCGTTTTTTGTGTTTGTTTTTGTTGTTTTGTTTGTTTTTGTTGTTGTTGTTGCCGTTAATAATTTTTCATTTTTGTTCTGTTTTTTTTGTTGGTCGTATCGTTGTTTTGGTTGAACAAAACTATGCTGATTCCTTTTATGTTT
>OX387250.1:3154621-3157121 GCA_947562095.1 Branchellion lobata
CATAAACACAAACATTGGCAACAACAACAACATACAAAGCAACAAAAACATCAAACTTCTCAACATATTACGCATCAACAGCTTCAAAAAAATCAACTTCAACATACTCATCAACAACAATATGAAAAACAACATCTTCAACATCAACAGCAACAAAAAATCAAACATCAACATCTAAAGAACAACACTGGAAAATTGTTTTCAAAACTTCGCAAAGCAATAAAACACAAAAGAGAAACCAAAAAACATAAATATCAACAACAACAACAACAAAAACAACAACATCAACAACATGACCAATCTCAACATCAACACAACGATCAACATCAACACAAAGACCAACAACAACACAATGATCAACATCAACACAAAGACCAACAACAACACAACGATCAACATCAACACAACGACCAACAACAACACAACGACCAACAACAACACAACGACCAACAACAACACAACGACCAACAACAACACAACGACCACCAGCAACAACAACCCTCTATTAAGATCTTCTGGGTCAAAGATGGAGCTTTAATTGAGGAAGAGGACAGAAGGTAATATTTTAATTCAATAATTTTCTTTGTTATAATAATTTTTATAAATGTAATAATTATAATAAATATATTAACTATAAAATTTTTATTATTAATCATACTCAGTATATTTCGTGGAATATTTATAATTATAATTATTTTTATCATGATAAGTAAGTTTTTTGATGTGAAAAGAAAAACTCAGAATAGAGAAAAAGATTTCCAATTTTTGAATTTTTTTTCTTTCTTTTTTCTTCTTATTTTTCAGTACCATACAATACAATAAAATACAATGAAATACAGTGTAATACAATAAAATATAATACAATACACTACAATACAATACAAGAAAATACAAAGAAAAAACAATACAAAACAATACAAAACAGAAAAACCAATACAATACAATACAAAACAGGAAAACCAATACAATACAATACAATAAAATACACCACAATGCAATACACTACAATACATTACAATAAAAAACAAAGCAACGCAACCCAAGTACGAATATTGAGTGGCATTAACCACGAAAAGTTTTGAAGCCTCTCAAAAATTATATTTGATCATTATTTTTTAAAATTGGAAAAACAAAATAAAAATACATATTTATGATACAAAATACAAAATACAAAGTGTTTCATTACAGTGGTTGTTGATTAAAATTAGTAGCCAAAAAATTAAAATTAAAATTTGAACGATATAATTTCAAGCTGAGCTCAAAATGACAAGCGATTGAACAAACCGCAGAACAGTTAACATATAAAGAAGCAGTAATAAGCAAACCATAACAAAGACAAAATAAATGTTTTCTTTGTGAGGTGGTATAAAGAAAGCGCTATAAAAAGGAGAATAGTGGGCGCTATATAAATTCTCATTCATGCGCTCTTTGTAAGCACATAATGACGCACGTAAAGAGAGGTGATTAAGTATTTATAAACTTGTGTGTGTGTGTGTGTGTGTGTGTGTGTGTGTGTGTGTGTGTGTGTGTGTGTGTGTGTGTGTGTGTGTGTGTGTGTGTGTGTGTGTGTGTGTGTGTGTGTGTGTGTGTGTGTGTGTGTGTGTGTGTGTGTGTGTGTGTGTGTGTGTGTGTGTGTGTGTGTGTGTGTGTGTGTGTGTGTGTGTGTGTGTGTGTGTGTGTGTGTGTGTTTGTGTGTTTGTGTGTGTGTGTGTGTGTGTGTGTGTGTGTGTGTGTGTGTGTGTGTGTGTGTGTGTGTGTGTGTGTGTGCGTGTGCGTGCGTGTGTGTGTGTTTGATTGTGTCTGAGTGGATTCTGTTGCTCGTTATAACATGTTAAAAATCTCTGAATAATCTCCCTCCGTCTCAAATATCCTCCACAACGTCTTCATACGGAGATATCAGCCTATAAAATGTCGTTATGTGATATAGTGCAATTGGACACTCACCTTCTCAGTAGACTTTAAGGTCTTGGAATCTTCGTTTTCACTTTTTTAATTTTCAGTTCTTTTATTTTCAGTTTTTTTATTTTTTATTTTTTCATTTTCAGTTTTTTTTTATTTTCTATTTTTTTATTTTCAGTTTTTTTATTTTTTATTTTTTTATTTTCAGTTTTTTTTAATTTTTTATTTTTTTATTTTCAGTTTTTTTATTTTTTATTTTTTTATTTTCAGTTTTTTATTTTCAATTTCAACTCTTTTGAAATTTGTTTTTTTAATTTTTTTGTAAATAATGTAATACTTCAAATATTTTTTATATTTTTTTAGCTCTGATAGTTTTTCTATAAAGTTTTCATCCTATTTTTTTTTAATTGTAAGGGTTTTCTATAAATTAAAAAAAAAAGAAAACTCACGAATTTTAATATAATTTCCAAAAGCATAGTTATAATATTGAAATAGATATTTGTCGATACAAATATATACTTTTTATTTAAGTTTCATTTTGCAAAAACCTTTTTTTTTAGTTCTCACTTTCATAATAATTTCACTTTTTATCTAATTATTA
>OX387250.1:3169621-3172121 GCA_947562095.1 Branchellion lobata
TTCGTCTTCTTTCTCTTCCTTTTTTTCTCTTCCTTCTCTTTTCCTTCTTTTCCTTCACACGCCCATCAAATTAATAAGGGCTACAACATAGCACCTCCGGGGCGCCATCTATATGGAAATTCTTGATGAGGATGATTCTGCGTTTGTGTCAGTGCGTTTGTGAACGTGTGTTTGCGAAACTATTAGTATAAATCCAAAATAGTCAATAATGACTCCAATTTACTTTTTCTGAACTTTATAAATGGATATTTTCTATCTAAACTAGTTTTGCTGTATTCATTTCATCAAAAGTTATTATTTTATCTAAAAGAATTTAGTTTTGTTATTTTTTTTTGTTTTTTAGCTTAAAAAAAATTTGAAGTAAAAATTAATAATTTATTTGTGAATTTTTTAAAGAGTTTTTTTCGAAGACAGGAGTAATCAAAATAATGACAAATTCAAAACGCAAGCAGGTGGAAGTTGAATTATGATTTTTCATCAAAAAAGAAAAAAAAACGAAAAAAAAAGTAATTAAAAAAAAAAAAAAAAAAACTAAAAGTGGGTTTTGTTTTTTTTTTTCAGAAAAAAAGTAATTTCAAGATTTAGAAAAATGGTTTTTTAACATTTTGAGTTGTTGAAAAACTCGAAAGAGGAAAAGTCAGAATGAATAATTTAAAGGTTTAAATTGTTTTAGAAAGCTTTTTGGTGGTTGTCTGTATGATTGATTAGTTGGATGTGTGGTTGGATGTGTGGTTATATGTGTGGTTGGATGTGTGGTTGGATGTGTGGTTGGATGTGTGGTTGGATGTGTGGTTTGATGTGTGGTTGGATGTGTGGTTATATGTGTGGTTGGATGTGTGGTTGGATGTGTGGTTGGATGTGTGGTTGAATGTGTGGTTGGATGTGTGGTTATATGTGTGGTTGGATGTGTGGTTTGATGTGTGGTTGGATGTGTGGTTGGATGTGTGGTTGGATGTGTGGTTGGATGTGTGGGTGGATGTGTGGTTGGATGTGTGGTTGGATGTGTGGTTAGACATGTGGTTGAAGTGGGGTTGGAGGTGTGGCTGGATGTGTGGTTGGATGTGTGGTTGGATAGATGGTTGAATGGGTGGTTGAGTGTTTGGTTAGGTTGTTTCATGTTTTTATGTGTATCTCTTTGCATGGCTACGTCTTTGTTTGTGTGAACAAGTATTTGTTTGTGTGAACCTGTTTTTGTTTGTGCAAACTTGTGTTTGTTTTGTAAACCTGTAATTGTTTGTGTGAACCTGTGTTTGTTTGTGTGAACTTGTGTTTGTGTGATTGATTGTACAGTTGATTGAAAAGTTAGTTCTTTCGTTGAAAAAAATTGAGTTACTGATGATTGAACGAATAATTTAAAACTTTTAAAAAAACTCTGTTTGATTAATCAGTTGTTTGTTTGGTTGAATGGTTGTTTGTTTGGTTGTTTGTTTGAGTGGTTGTTTGTTTGGTTGTTTGTTTGAGTGGTTGTTTGTTTGGTTGTTTGTTTGAGTGGTCGGTTGGTTCATTGGTTAGTTGATTGGTTCATTGGTTGACTGGTTGGTTTGTTGGTTGGTTGGTAGGTTGGCTGGTTCGTTGGCTGGCTAGCTGATTGGTTGGTTGGTTGGTTGGTTGGCTGGTTGGTTGGTTGGTTGGTTGGTTGGTTGGCTGGTTGGTTGGTTGGTTGGTTGGTTGGTTGGTTGGTTGGCTGGTTGGTTGGTTGGTTGGTTGGTTGGTTGGTTGGTTGGTTGGTTGGTTGGTTGGTTGGCTGGTTGGTTGGTTGGTTGGTTGGTTGGTTGGTTGGTTGGCTGGTTGGTTGGTTGGTTGGTTGGTTGGTTGGTTGGTTGGCTGGTTGGGTGTACAACAACTTGTAAGGTTATTTGAGAAAATCATTGATGAATATGTTCATCCAACTATAATTATAAAAGACAAAAAACAAAGAAACAAAAATGGACAAAGATCATTTAATGATTCTTTTTGTGGCGGTGTTTTTATGCGTATGTCTCGTTAAATTTGCCTTTGTCTTTGTGAGTTTGCCTGGTTGTTTATTCGTATGTTTATTCGATTTTTTTGCCTTTCAAGTGTTTTTTATTCACTTTTTTCACGTATTTTGGGCTCAAGTTTATTTGTGGAAATCTTTTTTTTTTCTGACTGTCTCATAAATTGAAGCTATCCTTGTAGACTAATGTAGACTAATGCAGACTAATGCGGACAAGCGTTCCCATAACTCTTTTATCTTCGTCTTTATGGTGACTTTTGAGTCTCTGTTTATAACTCACATATAATACTAATACCTTCAGCTCCTTTGTCTGTTCTTTGTGTATTGTTTTATTTTTTTTATTTTTTTTTTGCAAAATAATTTTTATAATATTTTAAAATTCAAAATTATTTGCTTTTTCTTCATTATTATGATATTTAATGTTATTATTTATTCTTTTCGGTACATTTTTTAACCATTTTTATTTGTTTTTATTTTTATTTTTATTAATATCGATATTGTATTTTTCTTCTTCACTTTTATCTT
>OX387250.1:3177121-3217121 GCA_947562095.1 Branchellion lobata
GTCCTGCCTCGTCCACCTCCTTGCACGTTTCATGGAAGAACAAAAACAACGATAATAACAACAATAAAAACAATAATAATAATAATACTAATAACAAGAATAATAACAATAACAGTCCTGACGATGGAAGCTTGCCTGCTGATGTGAACTACAAAGTTCGTCTCATAATATGATTATATATCTCTTTTCCAAGTTTAGATCTTATTATTAATTTTTCATTATTATTTTTTTAAATCATTTTTTTTTATCATTATTATTTTTTTAAATCATTTTTGTTTATTATTTTTATTATTATTATTATTATTTTTTTTTTTTTTTAATTTTATTATTTATTTTTTTTTAATTTTTTTTTCTTATTTTTATTATTTTTATTGATGTTAGCATTGTTATTATTATTTATTATAATTTATATTTTTATTTTTATTATTATCATCACTATTATTATTATCATTCTCTTTATTATTATCATTAGTATTATTTTTATTTTTATTCCTATTATTAATAATATTATTATTATTGTTACTATTATTATTATAGGTTCTTTAATTTTAACATTTATTCATCCTACTTTGCTCTGATGAATTTTCAATTGTTTCATCATATTTTCCACCCTTTTACGTATTTTTGTTCAGTTTTTCGACTTTTTTTCTTTCATACTTTCTCGTTTTTATGGAGATTAATGTTTTTCCAACTTCAATTAGAAACACCTCAACTTAATCTGTTTTGTTTGCTTCACATTCGAAACAATCCCATTTTTACTTCATTTTCCTTTTTTTTCTTTTTTTTTTAAATCTTTTTCTCATTTTATATTTTTATCACCTTTTTTTAATTATTTCTATAATTTCATTTTTTCTAATCTTTTTTCCTATTTATTTTTCTTTTCTTTTTTTTTTTTTGTTTTCTCCTTTATTACATACCATCATCATTTTTCAAGCCCTTTTCGCTCATTATTTTCCCTGATTCCTGCACGCTGGCTGGAATCAAAATAAAATAAAATATATATTAATTATCAAAAATATATTTTTAATTAAAAAAATGCATATAAAGAAAATAACATAAGTTAAAGCGAAATAATTTTGTAAAACGACTACGACTGATTATCACCACAACTACAAAATCACCAACAACAACACCACAACTACAAAATCACCATCAATAACAACAACAACACCAAAACTAAAAAAACACCAACAATAACAACAACAACACAAAAAACCACAAAATTACAACAACATCACCAACAACAACACCATTACAACGACATCACCCAACAACAACATCATCGCAACAACAACACAACAACATTAACACCCAACAACACCAACACAACAACAACATCACCCCAACAACAACAACACCAACACAACACCAACAAAAGAACAACACTAATAACAACAACACCACAACAACATCACAACACCAAAAACAACATCACAACACCACAACAACATCACAACACCAACAACAACATCACAACACCACAACAACATTACAACACCACAACAACATCACAACACCACAACAACATCACAACACCAACAACAACATCACAACACCACAACAACATCACAACACCACAACAACATCACAACACCACAACAACATCGCAACACCAACACAGATCTACTACAGTGAGATAGAAGATGAGCACCCACCAACGACACTATCTTCCTCAACCAATTATCTTTTCCACATCAACAACAACATCAACAACAAAAACAACAACGTCAACAACAACAATAACAACAACATTGAAAACGCCAATTTGGCTTTATTGAAACAAACCAAGGAAGTCAACACCGATGGTGATCACGTGGTGTTGCGTGGATTGGAAAGCGCCAAGTATTACGTCATAAAAGTTGTCTCTTTCGAACCAACCCATCCCAATGGAGTTCCCGCTAAAGAGGTCACGTGTCAAACTCTTCCTGCAGGTAGGTGGTGGGTAGGTGGTTAATTGGTTGGGTGTTTAATTAGCTGGGTGGCTATGTTGTTTATTTGTTACCTGGTCAATACCAATAAAACCAATAATAAAAACAACAACGAAAACATCAACAACAACATCGAAAACAACTAAAAAACATTCAAAATAACAACAACATCATCAACATCAACAACAACAACATTAATAACAACAATAACATCAACAACAACAACATCTATAACAACAAAAAAGTCAACAACAACGAAAACATTAACAACGAAAAACATCAACATCAACAACAACAACAACAACAACAACATCAACAACAACAACATCAACAACAACAACATCAACAGCGCCCAGTCTGCCTCCTCAAGGAATTCTAATTGAAGTTTTAAGTTCCACGGTTTGTACTTGATGTGGCAATAATAATAATGCTTATAATAAAATAATAATAATAATAATAATAATAATAATAATTAAAAAAAAAAATAAATAAATAAAAAAAAAAAAAAAAATAATAATAATAATAATAATAATAATAATAATAATAATAATAATAATAATAATAATAATAATAATAATAATAATAATAATAATAATAATAATAATAATAATAATAATAATAATAATAATAATAATAATAATAATAATAATAATAATAATAATAATAATAATAATAATAATAATATTAATAATAATAATAATGAAAAAATAATAAGAAGAAGAAAATAATAATATTCTCAAAAAATAAAATTGATAGAATAAATAATAAAAATAATAAATGATAATAATTATTAAAAAAAAACAAAAAATATTAGAAAAAAACTTATCCGAAGGAAAAAGGTTCATAGCCGAATGAGCCTCAAAAGCACCAAGCGAAGGCTCCAGTGATCATTAAGATAAATTATTATTAATAATAAAAATTATAAATATTAAAAAAATAATTTTTTGTTGTTTTTTTGTTGATAAGATTGTTAATTTTTTATTAAAAATTAATTGAAAAAAAATATTTTCAATAAAAAGTGAAAATTGATTTATAATATTAAGCTTCAATAAATGAATAAATGAATAAATGTTAATAACCAATGAAAAACAAAATTAACCAAACTAGAAAAAAAAAATAACATGTACAAGAATTATTATCTACAACACTGTTACCATGACAACCATCGTATTAGTAAACACATCACCACGGCAACCGTGGAGCAATAAAAAGTGAACTTAAACCGCATCAGAGTCTGCTTGTGAAATGGCAAAGACCGGAAAAAGATCATATAAATGGCAAGATAACAGGCTTCAAAATCCGTTTTCGGAAAGGTGGCGACAAACAGGAAGAGGTTGTCACTACAGATGCCACTAAAAGAAGTCATGAACTGAATGGTTGGTGGTGGTGTGGTGGTGGTGTACTGGTAGTGTGGTGATGTGGTGGTATGGTGGTAGTGTTGTGATGGTGGGATGGGGGTGTGGTGGTGTGGTGGTGATGTAATGGTGTCGTGGTGGTGTGGTGGTGGTGTGGTGGTGGTGTGGTGGTGGTGTGGTGGTGGTGTGGTGGTGGTGTGGTGGTGGTGTGGTGGTGGTGTGGTGGTGGTGTGGTGGTGGTGTGGTGGTGGTGTGGTGGTGGTGTGGTGGTGATGTGGTGGTGTCGTTGTGTCGTGGTGGTGTGGTGGTGTCGTGGTGTCGTGGTGTGGTGGTGGTGTGGTGATGTCATGGTGGTGTGGTGGTGGTGTCGTGGTGTCGTGGTGTCGTGGTAGTATGGTGGTGGTGTCGTTGTGTCGTGGTGGTGTGGTGGTGGTATGGTGGTGTCGTGGTGGTGTCGTGGTGGTGTCATGGTGGTGTGGTAGTGTGGTAGTGGTGTGGTGGTGGTGTGATAGGGGTGTGGTGGTGTCATGGTGGTGTGGTGGTGGTGTCGTGGTGTCGTGGTGTCGTGGTGGTGTGGTGGTGGTGTGGAGGTGGTGTCGTTGTGTCGTGGTGGTGTCGTGGTGTCGTAAGGGTGATGGTGGTGGTGTGGTGGTGGTTTCGTGGTGGTGTCGTGGTGGTGTGGTGGTGGTGTGGAGGTGGTGTCGTTGTGTCGTGGTGGTGTCGTGGTGTCGTAAGGGTGATGGTGGTGGTGTGGTGGTGGTTTCGTGGTGGTATGGTGGGGGTGTCGGTGTGTCGTGGTGGTGTGGTGGTGGTATGGTGGTGTGGTGGTGGTGTCATGGTGGTGTGGTGGTGGTGTGGTGGTGGTGTGGTGGTGGTGTGGTGGTGGTGTGGTGGTGGTGTGGTGGTGGTGTGATAGGGGTGTGCTGGTGTCATGGTGGTGTGGTGGTGGTGTGGTGGTGTGGTGGTGGTGTCGTGGTGGTGTCTTGGTGGTGTCGTGGTGGTGTCGTGGTGGTGTGGTGGTGGTGTGGTGGTTGTGTGGGGGTGGTGTCGTTGTGTCGCGATGGTGTCGTGGTGTCGTTGGGGTGATGGTTGTGGTGTGGTAATGTCGTGGGGGTGATGGTGGTGGTGTCGTGGTGGTGATGGTGGTGGTGATAGTGGTGTCATGGGGGTAATGGTGGTGGTGTCGTGGTGGTGTCGTGGGGGCGATGATGGTGGTGTGGTGGGGGTGATGGTGGTGGTGTCCTGGGGGTGATGGTGGTGTGGTGGGGGTGATGGTGGTGGTCTCATGGGGGTGATGGTGGTGTGGTGGGGGTGATGGTGGTGGTCTCGTGGGGGTGATGGTGGTGTGGTGGGGGTGATGGTGGTGGTGTCGTGGTGCTAGTGGTGGTGGTGATGGTGGTGTCGTGGGGGTGATGGTGGTGGTGTCGTGGGAGTGGTGATGGTGGTGTGGTTGGGGTGATGGTGGTGGTGTGGTAGGGGTGATGGTGGTGGTGTGGTAGGGGTGATGGTGGTGGTAGTTTTTTTTGTTTAAAACTTCAAATTCGTCTTTCTTCTAACACCTCCCCATCTCCCCTCTTTTCCCTCCCCCTCCATCCCTCTTTCCCCCCCTCCTCCTCCATCCTTCCCCCCTCTTTCCCCCCCACCCCCCAGGACTCCAGAGAAACACCAAGTACCACGTGTCCATGCAGTTGTTGAACCACGTGACTGGGGGCGTGTGGTCTGCCTGGCACAATGCCAGCACCTTCCAGAAGGATCTTGACGGTGGGGATGGGGGTGGGAAATTAATGGTTATTTCATTGATTAGAATGCGTATTATTGATTATTATAAATTAAAATATTTTAAAAAAATAAAACAATAAAATCGTTTAAGATTATTTTTTTCCCATTTTATAACTTTTTGTATTTTTTGATTTTATTTTTGTTTTTTTTCAATTTTTTTTTTTTTTTAATTTAATTTTTTTTTTGAATTTTTATTTTTATTAAAATATTTTCATTTAATTTTTTCATGATTGTTTTTTTTTCAGTTTTTTTTAATTTTTGTTTTTTTCTTCTTAACTTTTTTTTTTTAATTTCCGTTTTGTTCCTAATCCTTGTGTGTTTTGCCACAACCAATCAACTGTGTACTATTTCAACAACAAAATTCTGATCAAAAACAACAAAAATTATTTTAAAAAATCAAGAATAAGAAAATATTTGAATAACTTATAGGTAAATATAAATAAAAGTCAGTACCAAAAATACTAAAAGTTAATTTAATAAAAAAATAATCACTAAAAATTGACATTTGAAAAAATAAATAGAGCAAAAGCGAACAAAGGCCTACTTGAATGATTGGAAGATATTATTGAGGGAAAAAATAACAAAAATAACAAAAATGAATAATAATAAAAAATTAAAAAAACTTACAACCATTTTTTCTCTTTTTTCCTTACATCTTTTTTTTTTCACAAAGTCCTTCTTTCAATCATCTTACCTTACCCCCATTCTCTTCCCTCCTTCTCACTTCCTCTTTTTTTTCACTCCTTTTTCCTTCCTTCTTTTCAATCCTTTTAATCTCCTTCTTATCACTTTTTCTTATCTTCTTCTTATCACTTCTTCCAACCTCCCTCTATTCACTCACCTTCCTCACAGAAACAATAGTACCAGGACAGCCCAATCAGCTGTCAATCACGCCTTCTAAGCTCCTCCCACACCTCTCGGTAACCTGGCAGCCACCAACCAGCGTTGATGTTGTCATGGTGAGAGGGTACATTCTGGGCTATGGGGTGGGTGCCCCCGACCAATACAAGGTTGTCTTGGAGGCCGGAAAAAGGTCTTACGTCATCAAGGCTGCAAGTGAGAGTGCTTCAGACATTCACCAGCCCATAAACATTTCAAACCACTTTCCATCTTTAACTACATTCACCACACACCCCATTTTTCTCATCCACTACCATCATCCACCATCACCAACCACCACCATCATCCACCACCACCACCCACCACCATTATCCACCACCATCATCCACCATCACCACCCACCACCATCATCCACCATCATCATCCACCATCATCATCCACCACCATCCACCACCACCATCATCCACCACAATCATCCACTTTTCACATTCACCCCATTCGCAAGTTGGGTGTTATTTCAACTTTTTCATCTCTTCCTTCCATAATCCATCTTTCTATATTTTTTCATTAACCAATCTTTATTCGTTTTTTTATTCTTTGCGTCTTTATTCGTTTTTTTTATTCTTTGCATTTTTATTCTTTTTTAAACCAAATTTTCTCGGGTCAATCTTCATTAATCTCATCCAAACTTTCCTCTTAAACACACACACACACACACACACACACACACACACACACACACACACACACACACACACACACACACACACACACACACACACACACACACACACACACACACACACACACACACACACACACACACACACACACACACACACACACACACACACACACACACACACACACACACACACACACACACACACACACACACACACACACACACACACACACACACACACACACACACACACACACACACACACACACACACACACACACACACGCAATCATCCTCTCTCTTTTCTTCTCTTTTCCTCTTATCCCATCTCATCCCATCCCATTTCATCCTCTCCTACCCTCTTCCTCCATTCCACAGAACCAAGCAGTCAGTACATAGTGACCTTGAAGGCATTCAACATCAAGGGCAATGGTCAGGCAGCCATGGAAACCACGTGGACTCGTGAGTGGCACCAAATCTTTACTTTTTTTTTTTTTCTTTTGTTTTTCCTGTTTTTTTTTACGTTTTTTCAAGTTTTTTGCCGTTTTTTTTTAAATATTCAAAATAAAAAAAACTTAATTTTTAATTTAGGTCGAAATTTTTTTTTTAATTTTCATGTTACTATTTTTTCATTTTTATTTGTTAAAATAATTGAAAAAATCTTTTTTTTATAGTCTTTTGTTTTACTTAAAGTCCACCTTTTCATGGTTCGAGTCAAAAAAAATTTCGTTTCAATTTTTTTAAAATAATTTTTTTAAAAAACGTTTATTGTTCAATTTTTATTTTTGCTTTCATTGTTAATATCGTTATAATTTTTCACGTTTTTATTTTTATCGTTAAAATTTTTTTTTGTATAATTTTTATTTTTTGTTGTTTTTGTTGCAAAGGTTTTTCAACGTTTTGCTAAAGCGAAGCTCACAAAGATCAAGTTAACCTAAATAATCACTTTCGCTATAATCCACAGCTTCTCAAAAGAAAGACTCTTTATCCTCTTCCTCTTCTTCCTCTTCTTCTTCATCCTCATCTCCATCTTCTTCATTCTCGTCTTCCTCCTCCTCCTCTTCCTTCTCCTCCTCATTACTGGAACCTCCTACCGCATTGAAAGCTTATCCTCTTTCTTCTACCTCCATCTATCTCACTTGGAGCGATTCCAACCAACGGGAAACCCCAAAGACTATAAATAGAAACCGGAAGACCTTTTTGAATATTTTCAATAACCACGGGTATAAAAAAAACAAAAAATATTCCGATGAAAATTTCGGGTTTGGAACAGACTCCCATTTTGATGGTGGAAAAAATGGGAAAGGTGATGAGGAGGAAGAAGAAGAAGAAGATGATGATGATGATGATGATGATGATGAATATGATGGCGAGTATGATGATGATGATTATTATTATTATGACGAAAGCGACGAAGATGTTTCATCTATTGACTATTTTTTGAATCACAACAACAAAAACAATAACAACAACAAAAACAATAACAACAACAACAAGTTTTCTCACTATTATAAACATATGAAAGCACCCAAGCGTAGCCACTACGACTACTATTACGTCATCGAAGTAATAGACAGGTCGGAAGAGGTTGATAAAGACCCAAAGACGATAAATAGCACCAAACCGGAAATGGTTGTGAAGCACTTAAAAAGCAAAGTGGAGTATGAATTTTGCGTGAGGGTGGTGAGAGGGGGTGAGAGAAGCATATGCAGTCTCAGTGTGGTGAACCAGACGAGGGAACTAGGTAGGTGCATACTTGGTTGAAACTTCAAACCTCAACACTTTCAATGCTTTTTATTCTTAATAATTATTTTTCATTTTCCACTCATTTCTACCACCTTTTCAAACTTTCACCCACTTTCACACTACTCTACCCCTCTCCTCCTCTCTCGTTCCTCCCCTCCCCCCCCTTTCCTCCCCTCCCCCCCCCCCCCCCTTTCCTCCCCTCCCCCCCCTTTCCTCCCCTCCCCCCCCCCCCTTTCCTCCCCTCCCCCCCCTTTCCTCCCCTCCCCCCCCTTTCCTCCCCTCCCCCCCCTTTCCTCCCTTCCCCCCCCTTTCTTCCCCTCCCCCCCCTTTTTTCCCCTCCCCCCTTTTTCCTCCCCTCCCCCCCCTTTCCTCCCTTCCCCCCCTTTCTTCCCCTCCCCCCTCTTTTCTCCCCTCCCCCCCCTTTCCTCCCCTCCCCCCCCTTTCCTCCCCTCCCCCCCCCCCCCCCACAGACCCTCCTCCAATGCCCAGAGACCTGCAGGTGACTCAAGTCTCGGACCTCTCTCACACAGTGCAGTTGTCATGGCTACCCCCGAAGGGCCAAGCCTCATTGGTCAATGGTGAGCGGAAGGAGGAGTCAGAGCTGTGGTTGGGTATTTCTGGTCTTTTGAGGGCTTGAATAAATGAATGTACACCTTGTTATAGCGTACAGTTTGGAAACTGGGCTGCCTCAGAGGCGCTTATGTTGTCTCATTTCTGCTTGGTCATCATTCTTCGTTATATCCATGAAATAGCATGTTAAAAATAACTTTAACTATTAATTGAATGGGAGTTTATCCTGAAAATGTTTTAATTACAATACAAATACAATACAATACAAAAACGAATATTATTATAGTGGCATTAACCCCGTAGAGTTTCGAGGCCACAACTTAATTTAATTAAGTATTTAATTATTTATTAGTGCCGTTGAGTACTCTTTCAATTGAATAATCAATATAATCACCAATAATTCAATAATTCTTTTAATTATTATCCATTATACAACCAACAATCCATTCTTTCATCCACCCACCAATGACATCCTTCCTCTCTTATAACCATCCCTCTTTTTCCAATTACCACCAATCATTCAACCTCTTCTCCACCACTCAACCCCCTCCCCCCACCACTTACCTTTTTTCACCAATAATTTCCCCTCCCACCAATAACTCCTCCCCCCATCAATAACTCCTCCCCCCATCAATAACTCCTCCCACCAATAACTCCTCCCCCCATCAATAACTCCTCCCACCAATAACTCCTCCCACCAATAACTTCTCCCACCAATAACTTCTCCCACTAATAACCCCCCCCCCCCCCTCACCACAGGCTACACCATCTTCCACACCAGCAACCCCACACTCCCTGACCGCAAGTGGCACAGCACAGCGGTGGGCAGGCAGCAGTGGTGGCGACTCAGTGACTCCAAGGTCACAGGCACCTTGTACCTCAAGGTCAAGGCCAGAAACCAAGCAGGCCATGGACCTTCTTCTCCCACCGTTGCCTTCAAGTGGAAGCGTGGTTTGTGGGCGTCGTTTTTGAGGGGTTTTTTGAAGATTGTTTGTTAATGGGTTGTTTTTTGGACTTTTTGGGGGCTATTTCTTTAGTGGGTTTTTTGTGAGATCTTTTTGGAATTGTCTCTTTGATTGGTTGTTATCATTGGAAATTCTTTGGGTGTTTTGTGAAGGTTTACCGGGGTGGTATGGTTGTTTTCAAAGGCGCTTTGTTTTTTGGTAGTTGTTTTTTAGGGGTTTTCAAGAGTTTGAGAAGGCTTGCATTGGATTTTGATGTTTTACCTTTTAAGCCTATAAAAATTTGTTTCATGCAAAACATTTGAAAATAAATCAGAGCATTAACCTAGTTAAACCACTCACAACCACGTCTCAAACTATGATCAAAGCCACATACTTTCTCACGAAGTCCACTCACAACACCCCTCACAACACCCATTTACAACACCCATTCACAACACCCATTCACAACACCCATTCACAACACCCATTCACAACACCCATTCACAACACCCATTCACAACACCCATTCACAACACTTCTCACAACACCCCCTCACAAAACCCACTCACAACACCCACTCACAACACCCGTTCACAACAACCACTCACAACACCCTGTTCACAACACCCACTCACGACACCCACTCACAACACCCATTCACAACACCCACTCACAACACCCACTCACGACACCCACTCACAACACCCATTCACAACACCCATTCACAACACCCATTCACAACACCCACTCACAACACCCACTCACGACACCCACTCACAACACCCATTCACAACACCCACTCACAACACCCACTCACAACACCCATTCACAACACCCACTCACAACACCCACTCACGACACCCACTCACAACACCCATTCACAACACCCACTCACGACACCCACTCACAACACCCACTCACAACACCCATTCACAACACCCATTCACAAAACCCATTCACAACACCCACTCACAACACCCCTCACAACAACCACTCACAACACCCACTCACAACACCCGTTCACAACAACCACTCACAACACCCACTCACAACACCCGTTCACAACAACCACTCACAACACATTTTCAACAACAACTTCTTACCACAACTTCTTTCACAACAAAATCTTTAACAACTAAAACAGCAACGAGCTAAACAACACTCACAGCGACCACCCCACCACCAGCAGGCGCAAAGGAAGCAGAGAAACATCACCCACCCAAACAAGCTCCAGAAAACAACATGATTTTGCTGATAGCTGGAGGCTTGGTGGTGTGTGTGGTGTGTGTGATGCTGGTCCTTTTGATCGTCTGCCTCAGGAGGAGGAACAAGAGGAAAGACAGCGCCACTCCTGAAGAGTTGGTGGAGGATGGTCGTTTCAATGGGATTATTCTAGAAGAACGTTGGTTTGAAAAAGATAATAAAATGCGACCTACAAAACTCTGATTAGATTAAAAGTAGATGTGGAAGGTTTCGAAGGGGAATTAATTTTGGTTTTTGAAAAGATAACAATAATATTTTAAATGAGAAATTTCTTCGTAGAAAATTATTTTTTTTTGTGTTCAATTCGTTTTCAATAAATTTTTTTATTTATTTTGGTTTCGGATAATTTCAATACCACACCACACCACCACACCACACCACACCACACCACACCATACCACACCACACCCACCACACCACTCCACACCACCACACCACACCACTCCACAACACCACACTACAGCACTCCACACCAATTCACAACACCACACCACACCACACCACACTACACCACATCACACCACACCACACCACACTACACCACATCACACCACACCACACCACACTACACCACACCACACCACACCACACCACACTACACCACTACACCACATCACACCACACCACACCACACCACACCACACCACCACAGCGCCAGACTGGCCACAATGCCTAACAAAGACCTAAAACCACCGGATCTATGGACTCATGACCAATTCAACAATAACAACAATAATAATAATAATAATAATAACAATAATAACAATCTCAACAATAATAACTACAAAAACAGCATAAGTGAAGACGGCAGGAGCATATACAACAAGCACAACAACAGAGACAACTGTTCTTCCGTCAACACCACCGCCAGCATCAGCAACAATAACAACCTCAATAATAACAATATTATTAATAATAATATGAATAATAATAACGACTCTATACTCAGTAATGACGACTCGGGTGAGTTTGAAAAGATCGTTATCAATGGCGGTTGATGAAGATTTCGGCACTATAATACCACCAATACATCACTATCATATCACCATGATATCATCATGATATCACCATGATATTACCATGAAATCTCCATAAGATATATCAAGATTACACCAACACTAAGACCCACGCCACCACGGCGCCACACAACACCATGCCACCACACCACTCTACACCATCACACCACACCACGCCACACCACACCACACCACACCACCACACCACTCCACACCATCACATCATACCACAACACCATCACACCACGCCATGCCACGCCATGCCACACCACCACATCATACACCACCCCATCACGCCACACCACACCACACCACATCACACACCACCCCATCACACCACACCACACCACACCACACCACCCCACCACACACCACCCCATCACGGCACACCACACCCTACTTCACCACACCCCTACAGTGTCTATGGAACATGATGACGACAGATTCAACAAGAGTTGTGACTCTTACCTCTGCTCACGAGAAACCCCCCCTGGTGAGAAAACTGAAAATTAAAAAATAAATTATGATAATATAGAATTGAATGAAGAATAATTTGAATGTTGATATGGTTACAATGAACAAAACATCAATTCTCTTTCAAAGACAAAAACAACGTTGAAGAACAAAAACAACACCAAAAACAACACTAACAAAATCATCGAAAACAACAGAACAACTACACCAACCCCAACAACAAAACAAAAAAACAACAACAACAACACCAACACCAACAACTACAACACAATAACACCAACAGCCTTCCAACAAGGCACGTGTCAGTTTCCATGCCAACTGCTTAGCAACCCATGTCTCCACGCACCCACACCCTGTCTACGTCATCATCACCATGACAACCAGAAGAGCTGTTCTATGTATAGAAACATGACTTTATCTCCAGGCAGTGCTATTAATAACTCCGTTGCTGCGAATAGGAACGTCACCAGTTTGGACGCTAATGGTGTCAACAACATCAACAACATCAACAACAACAACACGTCGTCGCTCGACAACAACAACTCCATGGGAAATCGTTTTTTCCAGGTCAGAACGCCCTTCAACTCACACGCCATCAGCCACAACCCCGTATCCATGACAACTAGCATCGTGTCCACCAGCCCCAGAGTCAACGTGGGTGACGTAGCTGCCGCTGCTGCAGGTGGGGGGCTGTGTGTTTTGGAGTTTTTATTAATTATTTATCAATTAATCCATAATTGATGAGGTATCAAATAAATTAGAGTATTCACCTGATTGGTCAGTCAATTAAGCAGGTAATTAACCACCCGAACAGCCAATCAAGCCACCATGCAACAACAACAAAACCCAAGACAAGCAAAGGTTGAATAGATCCTGATTAAGTGTTTTTATTCTTTGCTGTCTACTTTAAGTTACCACCTTGTTGAACTTCTATTACACATACATCTACACATCTATCTATACATCCATCCACACAGACATCCATACATTTAATCACACATCCAACCACACATCCAACCACACATCTAACCACACATCCATCCACACAGACATCCACAGGGGCAGACAGCTCAGAGGATTTGTCCTGTGAGTTGGCAAACCTTGAAGGCCTCATGAAGGATCTGTCAGCCATCACCCAAAAAGAATTCAACTGAGGAGGAGAAGAGAAAAAAGAAAGAAAATAAAAAGAGGAAGAAGAAGGAAAGGAAGAGGAAGAAGGAAAGGAGGAGAAAAAGAAGAAAGAAGAAAAATTAATGAAAAGAAAAAAGTAGAAGAAGAAAAAGAAGAAGAATAATAAAAAGAAGGAAAAAAAAGAAAAAAAATTTAAAAAGTTCAACTGAAAAAGACGAAAATAAAGAAAAAGATTAAAAAAAAGAGAAAAGGAAAATATGAAAAACGGAAAAATGAACGAAAAGTGAGAAAAAACAATGTTGATGAATAAAAAAAAAGAAAAAAAAATTGAATTGAACTGATAATGAAAAAAACTTATCTATGGTTTTTTAAACAAGATTTCATTTTTGAAAAGTGCTGAAAAACAGAGGATTGTAATATTTATGTCACTTTGTTTGAATTTTAGAGTATTATTGCTGTTTTATTTTTAAAAAACTTTTTCATGAGATTTCATTCATTTGAAAAACGATTGAAAAATAATTTCATAGCTGGTTTTGTAATCTTGTATGGATTTTAATTGTTATAAAGATTTAATACTCATGGATTTTAATTTCAAAATTTGAATTATTATGGATTTTTGTTTTTATTAATTTTATTTTTATTATTATTTTTATTTTTATTATTATTTTTATTTTTCATTAATTTTAGTTTTTATTTATTCAAGTTTTTTTGAATTTGAGTTTTTTATTTATTTATTCGTCTTTTTAATTCTTCATGAATTTCAGTACCACGTTGTTACACTCATGTACTTTTTTTTATCAAAATAAAATCGTGGTAATTTTTATTTTACTCAAGCGTTTTTCTTGTTCAAAATGCTTTTTAAGTAGTTATATTGTTTTTCCGTTTTTTTAACTGATGGTAGTTTTTTTTAGAGTTTTTGTAAATGAGTTTTCAATCGATTAAAACATCATCCTCATTATCATCATCATCATCATCATCATCATCATCATCATCATCATCATCATCATCATCATCATCATCATCATCATCATCATTATCATCATCATCATCATCATCATCATCATCATCATCATCATCATCATCATCATCATCATCATCATCATCATCATCATCATCATCATCATCATCATCATCATCATCATCATCATCATCATCATCATCATCATCATCATCACCATCATCATCCTCCTCTTTATCATTATCATCGCCACCTCTTCGTATGTACGGATTTTCGTCTATTTTGGATTGATTGGGATGTCATCTATTTTGTATCTTTGACATCATTCACTGTTCTTTGGTTTCATTTCCTTTTTTGGTTCAAAAATCTTTTATGCAGTCTTTTCTTCTTCTTCTTCTTCAACTCGAAATTTTAAAAATAAAAAATATTATAAACCCCCATTACTCGGCATAACAGATTGAAAGATTCGAAATACTTATATTCAAAAAAACCGCAAAAACGTTTGAAAGTTTTTTTTAATATTTTCTCTATTGGGATTTTTTTTTCTCATGCTGCTTCCATTCAGCAAAGAATGTTAATCCGAGAACTATTTTCATTGTGATTGTTTTATAGTCGAAACTTATCTAGTCTTATTTAATCTGATTTGAGCCTATGTAATCTAGTCAAAAATTTTTCTAGCGCTGAACACAAGATGTTCAAAAGCGCTTAATTTGTAAGCATTGCTTTTGAATATTTCATGTGGAAAAATATCATTTCATTGCGTATTTTACATCAGAAAGTTGTTCTTACAAAAAACTCAGCCAAAAAAAATTTTTTTTTGAAAAAAAATTCCTTATGAGACTCTACGGAAAAATTCTAATGTAATAGTTTTTCACGTATAACATCTACTTTTGAAAGGGGTTTTTATTTTTTATGAAAACTAGGTCAAAAAACTTTACCTTCCAAAGACTAGAAATATATTTAGAGATACATTAAATTTTATAAAGCATCAAACGTACAAATTTTACCTGAAAAATAATTTTTGCGTATATGTAATTTCCTCGTTGAAAGATTCAAAAACAAAAAAATTGGTAAAAAAAACTCACCAAAAATTTTTTTTAATCTAAAAAATTTTTCATCGTATTAATGTTTTATTTCCTAACACAATGACCTTTCTTTAAACATTTTTTTCTAACGCTTTTTTTTAAAAAGTAAAATCTATAACCTTGTGAAATATTTTGTGGATAAAAGCTTCTCACGAAAGCAATATTTTACTTTTAACACAATTTCACCTTGAAATTGAGAATAATTCATGAATTTTATTATGTAAAAAAACATTTCGTATGAGAATAACTTTTTAAGTAGAAATAACTTGAACGTTGAATTATAACAACAAAAAGAATAATAATAATATTATTGTTAATAACAATGAAAACAACAATAAAACAAATAAGTGACACGAACTGAGCGCCAAGACAAGAAACTTAGACACTAAAATTAATAAAAAATGATTTTTTCTCAATAAAAAAACAGTCCTCAATTGTATTTTAAACTTTTCACCAAAGCTCCAATCATTTTTCCACACACCACCACCGGCACACCAAAACAGTCCATTAGACGTTTCAACTGTTTTCATAAAGTTACTGACATAAAGTAAGTTTATAAAGATATTGAACGTGTTTTATATGATTATTCACTTATTCAGAAAGTCGTCTATTTATTTATACAATTATTTATTTATATTATTGTTTATTTATTTATATTATATTAATATTTATTTATTTATATTATTATTTATTTATATTATTATTTATTTATTTATATTATTATTTATTTATTTATATTATTATTTATTTATATTATTATTTATTTATTTATATTATTATTTATTTATTTATATTATTATTTATTTATATTATTATTCTATTCAAACCATTTTTCAAATCATTAGTATTAAGTATTATTTTCGTTGTTATCATTTAGTTTAATTATTGTTATTATTATTATTATTATTATTATTATTATTATTATTATTATTATTATTATTATTATTAAATCTGGTATTATTATTTTTAATCTTTTTCTTTCGGAGGTATGAAGGCTTTCAGTCGTTTTTGTCGCTTTTTATCTACGTTGACTTTTTGTTTTTCCTGAATAAAAAAAAGAAAAATAAATTAATGAGAAAATAAAAAATAATTACACTAAATTTTAACATTTTAAAAATGTTTAAATGTTGATAAAAATTATTGACAAAAAAATAAAAAAACATTAAACGTGAAGAAAAAAACAATATAAAAAAAGAAAATCATTAAAAACGAAAACGGCACCATTTTGGTGTTGAGTTGTGTTTTGGTGACTGCGTTTTTCTTCTTCTCGTTCAGGAAATATTCTCCACTCGCCAGTTGTTGGTCGATCTGTGGTGTGGTGTGGTGTTGTGGTGTGGTGTGGTGTTGTGTAATGTTGTGGCGTGGTGTGGTGTTGTGTGATGTTGTGGTGTGGTGTTGTGGTGTGATGTTGTGGTGTAGTGTTGTGTTGTGTGATGTTGTGGTGTGGTGTGATGTTGTGGTGTGGTGTGATGTTATGGCGTGGTGTGGTGTTGTGGTGTGGTGTGGTGTGATGTTGTAGCGTGCTGTGGTGTGATTTTGTGGTGTGGTGTGATGTTGTGGTGTGATGTGGTGTGATGTTGTGGTGTGGTGTAATGTTGTGGCGTGCTGTGGTGTTGTGGTGTGGTGTGAAGTCGTGGTGGGGTGTGATGGTACAAAACGGCGGTGTGTGGTGTGGTATGGTGTGGGGTTGTGTGCTGACGTGTTGCGTTATGTGGTGTAGTGTGATGATGTTTATTTAAAACAATATCCAACGACACCACCCACCTTTGACTCGGGCTGAGGAGGGGGGAAGGGGGTGTAGGTCTTTTTCTTTTTGATCTTCTGCGGCTTCTTCGACTTGACACTTTTGCCCTTGAACTTGGGCAAGAAACGCTCCCAAGACTCATCCTTCAAGAGAGGATTTTTGGCCAGCTCATTCTTAATCATTAGCGTCTTAATCTCGAAAATCGGGTGCACATTTTGCATCGTTTTAATTACGATTCTCCGCACATCCCTGATTCCTTTCAACGAGCCAATCACAGATACCGTCATTCCTTGCACCAGCACGTAGGCTTGTGTTAATAGTTCTATGGCCTTTAGGGTGGATCCTTTGGGACCAATCAGACGTTCGCGCCGTTTGACGAAGCGCTGCTTGTTGCGGACAAGATTTTTGATCTTGATGATTTCACTGTGCACATCGTCCTCCAGCACTCGACTTGCCTAGTGGGTGTGGTGGGTGTTGTGATGGTGAAGTGTAGTGTGGTGTTTTGATGTAGTTGTGTGGTTTAGTGTTGATGGTGAAATGGTGTTGAGTTGATAAACTTTTATCTTTCATTAAAGCAATAAAAGAATAATAATATAAAATAAATAATATAAAATGAAACGAAAGATAAAAATAAAGCAACGGAAATAGATTCTAGTCACCTGCTCAAAAGGAACACTCCTTGCTAACAACTTGATCATGTCTCGAGCCTTGACAGTAATGATGATGATGATGATGATGATGATGATAATAAAAATAAAAATAATAATAAATAATAATAAACATAACAATAATAATAATAATAATAATAATAATAATATAAATAATAATAATAATAATAATAATAATAATAATAATAATAATAATGATGATGATGATGATGATGTATAAGCTACAAATGGTTAACAAAGAACTGAAAATGATTGAAAGAAAAAACTTTGAATGATGAGCAAATGAGAAACTATGGTGAAAAAAATGATGAAATGCCTTGATGATGATGTAGGGATCCCATGTTTTGCGGGTGGTTGTCACTGACAGTGTGCCCTCGATCAAGTCCAACTTTCCCTCAACGTCCTGCGAAGAATGTGGAGGATTGAAAACAGTAATGAGAGATGGTGGGAGGTTTTTTTGAAATTAGAATTGTGGATGACGTGTTAACCTTTGACCTCACTATCACCCTTATCACAACCAACATTGAACCATTACCACTTCCATCCTCCCCACAACCCAATCATGATTGCCACAACCGCTAACTTCAACACCCTCGTAAAAATGACTCAGCATCAGTACCACTATGTCCAACATAACCACTAAAACCTCAAAACCCTGAAAATGACTCACATAGGAGGCAAGCTTCTCCTTCACAAGGGGCCAGCAGCCTTTGAGGTACTCCTCTCGGTACTTGGGAAAGAGCACCGCAAAAGAACTCACCTCCACCAAACCCTTTGGATTGCACTCCTTCGTAAATGGCTCCGGCTTCCAGCCCTCTGGAACTGACAATTTAGCTTCATCTACACTCTTTTCACTGTCATTTTTGTCTGTTGGGGTTTGTTTCAGAAAGTTTATAGAATAAAATGTATTTTGAATTTTTTTTTATCATTCAAATAACTGCATTTTTGGGTCAAAATTTGAAAAAGTATAAAAGTGAAAATGCTTCGGCAATGATTTTTGATAGATTTTTTCTAGAAATTCATTTTTTTAATAGATTTTTATGAATGTCTGTTGACAATATTGTAAAAGGAACAAAATGATATCAAACCTTTTTTGGTTCTGTTTTTACCCATTATAGACTGAAGATATTGAGTAACACCATTAGAAAATTTATCGCTCAAATTGTATTACTGCATAGAAATGTATTTGACAGAAGTCGCAGGTTATCAACTCGGAAAGATACTAATGTCGATATTCAATAAAAATAAAACAAAAATTGAATATAAAAAATAATAATCATTTCCATAAGTTGAAAATTAGATTTTTAATAATATTTTCTAGCTTTATTAGTATATCATAAATTCTTTGATCTAGCAATAAAAAAGTGTTAAATTAAAAAAATTATAATTAAGACGAGTCATAATCGAAGTATTTAAATACACGATTCAAGTTCCCTGATGTAGCATAGGTGCCGATTTATTTTTGCTACATTATCATATCTTTAAATCAAAAATGAAAAAGAAAGAATTTTCGTTATGTAAAAATATAATTTTTAATTAATTTTGAGCTGCAAATTAACGAATTTTTTACTGTAGTTTTCGTTATTCATTTGAACTTACTAGTTCGGATTCCATGATGCTGCGAAGTGATTTTGAAGATCCTAAGGATAAGCCGCCTGCACCTCCAGTTCGTCTGACGAGCACCAAGTTTGACTGCCCTTTCATTCATTCGACCTTTCTATAAAATTTCATAATTTTCACAATCATTTTATTTCTATTGTCTTAGAAAGATTGTTCTCATTTAGTTAAAAATATAAGAAAGAAAAATCTAATTAATTTTGTTAAAGTTTCTATCATAACATTGTACTTAGTACTCAACTACTAGTAATCAAGCTCTATTAATAGTAGTGTAATCTAATTATCATTATATTTTAGTATTTTTGCCAAGTATATATGTTTAAATATAATTTTGCAATACTACAATGCTTCAATAAAAAAACTAACATGGTATTAGCATGCTTTAATATACTAAAAAATTACTTAAATTTCACATTTATAGATTTCTTTAATACTTTGAAATTTTTCCGCCAGGGACAACACTTATCCACTAGACATGCGACCATTGCCAAAGGAACCAGAAGATGAAAAAAAGAAGAAAAAGAGCTACAGCAAATGTAAATGTGATTGTTCTTCTAGAACATTCTACCTTTCTGCTTTGGTTGATTTCTTTTCAGTTGCTAGTTTGGCACTTCTCAAAGTAGCTTTATTCAAAATTATATTGATCATAAATGGAATTTTCATTGATTTTTTGAATATATTCTTGAAGCAGCACCTTCAATAACCATATCCTATTTTTCTTGCTTCTCTTTCATTTATCCATGCAAGCTCACATGAAAATGCATGTGTTTTTAATTTCAATTGCATTTTTCCGTGGTTTTAATTATCAATGGTGTTGTTGTTGTTAATTATGTTGGTCTTTCACATCGTTCATGAATCCTCCAATGATACTTTTTTCACACTATTGTCACTTCATCTCCACAACTCCATCATCACCATCTCACCACTTCCAACCCACCATCAACTTTCACCATTCATCCACCAACACCACCTCAACTGATTACAACCTCATCATCCTCTAATAAAACCCCACTGCTGTTGCTCATCATTCATCTTCCTCGCTTCCACCAATTCATCTATCTCCACCCACCCACCAGCACCATCCATCCATCTATCTCCACCCACCCACCAGCACCATCCATCCACCTATCTCCACCCACCCACCAGCACCATCCATCCACCTATCTCCACCCACCCACCAGCACCATCCATCCATATATCTCCACCCACCCACCAGCACCATCCATCCATATATCTCCACCCACCCACCAGCACCATCCATCCATCTATCTCCACCCACCCACCAGCACCATCCATATATCTCCACCCCACAAAAGACACCATCCATCCATCTATTTTCACTCCACAAAAGGCACCATCCATCCATCCATCATGCATCATTCTCACCACAGTAAAGTCTTTCAAGGCCAGTGACAAGCTGATCATTTCACCCCCTTCCAACTTTGAACACACCATCCACGTCGGCTTTGACTCACTCACTGGAGAATTCACTGTCAGTCTTGTATCTAATTATAACTTATTTTGTGCCTAATTATAACTCATCTACTTCTTATGTATAACTCATTTTCTTCTTATCTATAACTCATTTTCTTTCTATTTATAACTCATTTTCTTTCTATTTATAACTCATTTTCTTTCTATTTATAACTCATCTTCTTTCTATTTATTACTCATTTTTTTTCTATTTATAGCTTACCCTATGACTATTTATAATTTTTTTGTGATAATTTTACCACTCTTGTTACCCCACACTACCCTTCTTATCACTTTTCTACTTCTCTCCTACCTTCCGCTACTTTTCCCCATAAACCATCTTCATCCTTCCTTCTACCTCACACCATTCTCCCCACACACCATGTCTACCCTCTCAATTCTTCTACCACATACTCCTATTCCCCAACCCACTTTCCTCAAACACTTCATCCACCTCTTCCTCCACGACATGCTCTTAACCCATAAACTCCACCTATAACCTACAAACTCCACTCAGAACCTCAACAACTCCACCCACCTGTAAACCCCCCCCCCCTCCTCCCTTTCTCCAATCAGGGCATGCCCGAAGCATGGACTCGTCTGTTGCAGTCGTCAAACATCTCGAAGCAGGAGCAGTCGAGGAATCCTCAGGCGGTCCTTGATGTCCTCAACTACTATGACAAGTCCTCCAAGGAACGCGAACCCATGAAGTACATGCTCTCGACACCCGTCATGTACAACTCCCCTGACTGTGAGTCATTGTTGTGGGGCTGGGGGGTAGGAGGGGAAATTCAATTTTTGGGAATGATTGGGGTTTTGGGGAGGAAAAGGACAAGGTTTTGGAGGGTGGGAATGATGTGATCGGTGGTTTGGCGGTGATATTATGGTGGCTTTTGGGTAAGGATGGGTGAAGATGATGTCATGGTGGGGTGTGGGTGGTGGGTGTTGGTTTGATGGTGTTAAAGAAGGAAGAAATGAGGAGGAAGAGGTTCATTAGTGGTAAAGGAGAGCAAGGAAGAGGAGTAAGAGAAGGAAGAAGATTAAGAAAAGAGGAAAAAGAAGAGAAGGAAGAGAAGGAGGAAGAAGAGAAGGAAGAGAAGGAAGAAGAAGAGAAGGAAGAGAAGGAAGAGGAAAAAGAAGAGAAGGAAGAGGAGGAAGAAGAGAAGGAAGAGAAGGAAGAGGAGGAAGAAGAGAAGGAAGAGAAGGAGTAAGAGGAGGAAGATGAAGGTTGATAGGGGGGGGGGGTATATAAAGAATGTTGGGGGGAGGGGGGAGAAGGAGGGGGGCTTGTGGGTGGTGAAAGAGAAAGCAGCAATCATTGTCCAACTTCTGGGTGTCATTAATATTTTTGTGTTTCTTTATTGCAACAACAACAACAAAAAACAATAATAAATATTATTACATAGTTTATTAAAAAAATAATGCATTTTTTCTATAATTTTTATCATTATTATTCAATAATATAAATTTAATACTATCGATAAAGTGAATAAAAATCATTGATATATTTTTTAAATAATTGAAAAAGAATGACTCTATTATACGCAATATGAGTTCTCACGCTCCTGTGGTCCTTTCTACAGTCATAAAGTCAGAAAGAACAATCACAATCAAGTTTACTTTTAACATGCACTCAATTACAAAAAAGTCCACTTTTAACACAAAGTGATTGTAATTAAGTTAACTTTCGACATAAGGTGTTTACAGAATATCTTTGGGCACGCCGTACACAATCTTTCTTTTTTGTTTTGATTAGTTTTTATTATTCTTTTTTACTGGTTTTTTAAACTATTTTTTCATATGATACATTGTGATCATCATCATCATCATTATAATCATTATAATCATTATAATCATTATAATCATCATCATCATCACCATCATCACCATTATCATCATCATCATCATCATCATCATCATCATCATCATCACCATCATCACCATCATCATCATCATCATCATCGTCATCATTATAATCATTATAATCATTATAATCATTATAATCATCATCATCATCATCAAACATATAACTTCTTCATAATGAACAAATAAATAATCTTTCAATCTTCCATCTCTTTCATCGCCTTCTTCCACCTCTTCTATCACTCTTCCATCCTTCCACCTTCTCCATCACTCTTCCATCCTTCCACCTCCTCCATCACTCTTCCATCCTTCCACCTCCTCCATCACTCTTCCATCCTCCCACCTCCTCCATCACTCTCCCATCCTCCCACCTCCTCCATCACTCTTCCACCCTCCCACCTTCTCCATCACTTATCCCTCCTTCCACCTCCTCCATCACTCTTCCACCCTTCCACCTCCTTCATCACTCTTCCATCCTTCCACCTCCTCCATCACTCTCCCATCCTCCCACCTCCTCCATCACTCTTCCATCCTTCCACCTTCTCCATCACTTATCCATCCTTCCACCTCCTCCATCACTTATCCATCCTTCCACCTCCTCCATCACATCCATCCTCCCACCTCCTCCATCACTCTTCCATCCTCCCACCTCTTCCATCACTTATCCATCCTTCCACCTCCTCCATCACTCTTCCATCCTTCCACCTCCTCCTTCACTCTTCCATCCTCCCACCTTCTCCATCACTCTTCCATCCTCCCACCTCCTCCATCACTTATCCATCCTTCCACCTCCTCCATCACTCTTCCATCCTTCCACCTCCTCCATCACTCTTCCATCCTTCCACCTCCTCCATCACTCTCCCATCCTCCCACCTCCTCCATCACTCTTCCATCCTTCCACCTTCTCCATCACTTATCCATCCTTCCACCTCCTCCATCACTTATCCATCCTTCCACCTCCTCCATCACATCCATCCTCCCACCTCCTCCATCACTCTTCCATCCTCCCACCTCTTCCATCACTTATCCATCCTTCCACCTCCTCCATCACTCTTCCATCCTTCCACCTCCTCCATCACTCTTCCATCCTCCCACCTTCTCCATCACTCTTCCATCCTCCCACCTCCTCCATCACTTATCCATCCTTCCACCTCCTCCATCACTCTTCCATCCTTCCACCTCCTCCATCACTCTTCCATCCTTCCACCTCCTCCATCACTCTTCCATCCTCCCACCTCCTCCATCACTCTTCTATCCTCCCACCTCCTTCATCACTCCTCCATCCTTCCACCTCTTCCATCACTTCCACCCTCCATCCTCCTCCAGTCAACCCCATAGTTCACAACATCACAGACAAATTGAACAACAGTTTAAATGTTAAACAGGTGAGCTCTCCTTGTTAGCTATGTAATCTCGCACAATATTTCACAGTATCATGCAATTCTCTACAATTTCGCCTACTTCTGCACAATTTTATAAACTTCCCACAATACCATAATATATACAATATACAAAATATATAATCATTTCCACAATATGATACAATGGCCAATATACACTCTTGTTATTTTTTCACAATACTATACAATAATTCCAAGTGCTATATAACACGCCATACACCATAGTAATGAAAGATTTGCTATAGTATTCATACGCTGCAACTCAGCGATGAGTTGATCAAGTGGCGTTGAGACGTGGAAAGCGCTGGTGTTTGCTCCCATCGCTGCTTGCTCTCAATCAAATTCCCCAATCGTTTCATGCAAATTGAACATCAGTGCATGTTTATATGCGTGTATGTTTGCGTGTTTTATTAGGCATGCATGCATACGTACGTGCACACACATACACACACACACACACACACACACACACACACACACACACACACACACACACACACACACACAAGCATACACACACACACAAGCATACACACACACACACACACACACACACACACACACACACACACACACACAAGCATACATGCATATGTATCAATAAGTTAATTTGTTTATTTATGTATGCCTTCTTTCTCATGTTTTCATGCCTCCTGCCACTTGTTTTGGTAGCGGTTGTGGTTGTTTTAGTGTTTTTTATTTTATTTATTTTCATTTCTTATGTTGATTATTTATTTTCATTGTTTTTATTTGTTTATTCTCATTGCTTATGTTTTGTTTATGTTTGCTTTACTCTTATTGTTTATGTTTAATTTTTATGTTTTTATTTCTTTTTATGTGGCGTTTTTATGACGTTTTTCAATGTTATTATTTGTTGATGTTGTTTTTTTTTCCAATGATGTAATTTAGGTTTTTTATGTGGTTGTTTTCACTGACGTTATTTTTATTATTTAATTATTCTTGTCTTTAATGTTCTCTTTGTTAACTTTTGCAACCTTGATCGCTACATAAATCACTTATTTTACTTTTTTACCTTCTCAAAACAAAAATCTTTTTTTCATGTTTACACGTTCGTGTCTGTGTGCTCTCATCATTTTTTTTAATAATTAATCGGCTTCAAAGTCCATCAAATCGCTGATATTTTTCGATTTTTCAGTCATTTTTCATCAATAACTTTTTTCTCATCAAAAATTTGTTTATAATTTAAATATTGCGCACCGGTTGCTTGTTTTGGCGCTTCACAAATTAGGTTAATCATCATTGATTATTATAATTATGTTTATATTATTATTATTATTATTATTATTATTATTATTATTATTATTATTATACATTATTATTATTATTATTTTCCTTTATTCCATTGGTCCAGCCTTTGCCAGTTGACCATCTCAACAGCCAATCACACAAAGCCAACCACCACTTGATTGGCTACAGCAATGGTCCTGAGCCTACCCCTCCACCAATCGCGAGCAGGCCCGAAAAAACTAAATCAATTGTAGGGATATTTTTAATAATTTTTCATTTAAAATTATTTTTAATTTGATTTTTTTTTTTCAATTTTTTTTTTCATTTTTTTTCCAATTTTTTTTTCATTTTTAATTTTATTGCTCGGTTGTTTATATTATACTAATTAGTTCTCGTGTTTCAATGCGGTGAGTATTATTTTTATTAATGTTTATCATTTTCTACAACTTTCCATCACTCACTGCCTTCCACCTCGTCCACACTCTCTCACTCCTTTCCCACAGTACACAAAACCGCTGGAACCAGTGCTACCAACGACCACAACTACAACCACCACGACCACCACCAACCACTTCAATTCCATCGCCTGTAACAACTACACAACCACCACGACCACAGCTAACGCCATCAAACACAACTACACGCCACAGCCACCACCGACACAGCCGCCACAAACGCCACAAGCGCCACAAGCGCCACAACAACAATTCAAACGGCGACAAAAAATGAGCGACACAGAAATAGTGGAAAAACTGAGAGACATTGTGTCCATTGGAGACCCCAACAAAAAGTACACCAAGCAGGACAAGATAGGACAAGGGTGTGTGTTTGTATGTCTGTGTTCGTGCTTTTGTTTGTGTCTGTGTCTGTGTATGTTCCTTTCCATCTGACAAACAAAAAAACACCTAAACTCTTTAGAAAAACTTCAAACCTTCAAATAAACCCACTAAACCCCTTAAAAACCCGAGAAAATTTTAATCCAAAAAAACATCCAAAACTTAAAAATCCACCCCTAAAACTTAAAAAATCTGTCTTCTAAACCAAAAAAATCCACCACCAAACCCAAAAATGCACCCCCAAATTGAAAATTTTCACCTTCAAAAACCCCTCCACACCCCCCCCCCCCAGAGCGTCAGGTACGGTTTACATAGCGTACGAGAATTCGACGAACCGTGAAGTGGCGATCAAGCAGATGAACCTGTCGCAACAACCCAAGAAGGAACTCATAATCAACGAGATCCTTGTCATGCGTGACAACCAGAACGCCAATGTTGTCAACTACCTCGACTCTTTCCTCGTCAATGAGGAACTCTGGGTGAGTGGCATTTGGGGGATTTTGGGCGGGGTCTGGGGGAATTTTTGGTGGGGTTTGGGGGGATTTTGGGTGGGGTTTGGGGGAATTTTGGTGGGGTCTGGGGAGATTTTGGGTGGAGCTTTGAGCGTATGGGTTAATTGTGGTTTCGAGAGTTTGGGTGGGGTTAGTTGGGGTTTTGAGGGTTTGGGTGTATGGGGTTTGAGGTATTGGGTAAATGGGTGGGGTTTGAGGGGGTTTGTTTGGGGATTTGGGTGGAGTAGTGAAAGTTTTGGGTGTGAGTTGGTGATTAGAAAGTAATGGGTGTGTGAGGAACAAAATTATAGATGGGCGATGGAAGAACTATGGCTGAGTGGAGAAGGTTGGTGGTGTGAAGGTGAGTGATGATAGGTTGGTGGGTGATGGAGGGAAAAAGTTGAGGCTCATCGGGCGAGACTGGTGGGTGGTTGAAGGCCTCAGTGAATGGCGAATGCTTCAGCATTTAACGGCTCGAAAACTCCGTTTTTTTTTTCTCAATTTTAATTTTCATTAATGATTCTTTTTTTTAATTTATTATTTAATTTCCACTTCAACTCCTCCTCAAACTTCCAAATCAACATTTCCAACATTCCACAATTCAATCTAGTCTTCTCACGCTTCCCTCCACCATCTGATGTTTTTTCCGCATAATTTTGCCTTGCACTTGCCGTCAAATTTTTCTCAAGATTTTTTTCTCGTTTTTACTACAAGAATTTGCATTATTTTTTTTGTAATAATTTGTTCATTTTTTGTTCGCTTCCATAAAGGTTGTTAACTGTTATCTTTGCCCATCAATTATTGCCTTTCTTCACTTCTATTTCGGTATTTTCCACTTTTTTTTTGTCAATCTCTTCCACCACTCTCACATTCATCCTCCCATCTATTTATTCATCTATTTTCACATTTATTATCTTATTAATGGATTAATTAATTAAATTAGTATTATTATCAATTTATTCACTATTTTTTACCTCGTTTCAAGCTCATTCATTCATTCACCAGGTCTTCCAATTAGTTACATTTTATTCATCCATCAATCTTTCCATCCTACCTTTTTGGTCATCCATCCACCTTCCATGAACTCTACACTTCCACTCAAACATCCATCTTTCCAATCTACTCTCAATTATCCACTCCTTCTCCATTTTCCATCCATTCATCCATCTATCCATATATTCGATCCAACCCTCTTCATTCACTACTTTTCCCATCCATCCATTCATCCACCCATCCATTCATTCACCCATCCATCCGTTCATCCACCCATCCATCCGTTCATCCACCTATCCATCTATCTATCAATTTATTCATTCATACATCCATCTATCCATTCATCTATCCATCCATCCATTCATCCATCCATCCATCTATCTATCAATTCATTTATTTATGCATCCATCTATCCATCCATCTTTCCATTCATCCATTTATCCCTCCATTCATCCATCCCTCCATTCATCTATCCATCCATTCATCCATCCATCCCTCCATTCATCCATTCCTTCTACCAGGTGGTGATGGAATACTTAGATGGGGGTTCGTTGACGGAGGTGGTGACAGAGACGTGCATGGATGAAGGACAAATCGCTGCTGTGTGCAGGGAGGTGAGTGGGTGGTGGTAGTGAATGCATGGTTGAATGGGGGGTGGGTTGATGGGTGGTGGTGGGTGCATGGTTGGAGGGGGAGTGGATTGATGGGTGGATAGTTGGGTGCGGAGTGGGTTGATAGGTGGTGGTGGGTGGATGGTTGGGTGGGGTGGGTGGATGGTTGGGAAGGGGGGGGGGGATGGGTGATGGATGTGGGGGTGAAAGGGTGGAGAACTAATTGGTAAAGTAATAGATGGCTGAAAAAGAAAGTTGATGCAGAAATGGTGGAGGGAGGGTGAATGGGTAGTGGTGGTGGTGGATGGGTGGGTGGGTACTAAAGAAAAGGATGATAAGTGAGAAAGGATGTGTGTAGATTATTGGATGGAGAGATGGAAAAGTAATGGAAGGTGGCTGGAATTGTATAGTTGGTAGGGTACAACAACAAAACCACACCACACCACACTACACCACACTACACCATACCACACCACACCACCACACCACACCACCACACCATACCACAACATCATACCACACCACACCACACCATCATACCACACCACCACACCACACCACCACAAGATACCACAACATCATACCACACCACACCACACCACCATACCACACCACACCATACCACAGACTCTGCAAGCCTTAGAGTTCTTGCACGGCAGCAATGTCATCCACAGGGACATTAAGAGTGACAACATCCTCCTTGGAATGGATGGGTCTGTGAAGCTGAGTTGGTGGTGTGGTGTGGTTTGTTGGGGGTGTGGTGTGGTGTGGTGTGGTGTGGTGTGGTGTGGTGTGGTGTGGTGTGGTGTGGTGTGGTGTGGTGTGGTGTGGTGTGGTATGGCGTGGTATGATGTGGTGCGGTGTGGTGTGGTATGGTGTTGTGTGGTGTGGTATGGTGTTGTGTTGTGTGGTGTGGTGTGGTGTAATGTAGTGTAGTGTAGTGTGGTGTTGTGTGGTGTGATGTGGTGTTGTGTGGTGTGGTGTGGTGTGATGTGGTGTGGTGTGGTGTGGTGTGGTGTGGTATGGTGTGGTGAAAACATTATTTTTTATGTGCTATGCTGGTGCACACCTACTCATTCATCACTATGTAGCTATATAATATAGAATTTATGAGTTTTCAAACACACACACACACCACACACACACACACACACACACACACACACACACACACACTCACACACACACACACACACACACACATACATACACACACACACACACGCATACATACATACATACATACAGCGGACTTTGGGTTCTGTGCTCAACTGTCGAGTGAGCAGAACAAGCGATCGACGATGGTGGGAACTCCTTATTGGATGGCTCCTGAGGTGGTTACCAAGTAGGTGGTGTGTGTGTGTGTGTGTGTGTGTGTGTGTGTGTGTGTGTGTGTGTGTGTGTGTGTGTGTGTGTGTGCGTGTGTGTGTGTGTGTGTGTGTGTGTGTGTGTGTGTGTGTGTGTGTGTGTGTGTGTGTGTGTGTGTGTGTGTGTGTGTGTGTGTGTGTGTGTGTGTGTGTGTGTGTGTGTGTGTGTGTGTGTGTGTGTGTGTGTTTGTGAAAAGGAAGGAGTTTTGGATTGTGTGTGGTTGTGTGGTTCGATAGTTTTTTTTGGATAGTAGTTGAAAAGTTTGGTGGCTGGCTGCTCAAAAGGCGTTAAAACAACTTTTCCAACCTATTCTTCCATCACCATGTGACAGGAAACAGTACGGTCCTTTAGTGGACATATGGAGTCTTGGCATCATGGCTATTGAAATGGTGGAGGGTGAACCGCCCTACCTCAATGAGAACCCTCTGAGGGTTGGTGCATGGAACGTGTCTACAAAATTTAAGCTTACGCAAACAACCCGAACCATGCGCTTACATCTAAAAATCATTCCCATAAACACTCCCCTATTTTCTCTCTTTTACTCCTCACGCACGTACACATACACACACACAAACACACCCACACACGCACACACAAACACACAAACACACACACACATACACATACACACACACACACACACACACACACACACACACACACACACACACACACACACGAACAACCATCCCCAACAACCCACCCCACCACAGGCGCTCTACTTGATCGCCACGAACGGCAAGCCGGAGATAAAGGAGAGACATAAGCTGTCGCCTATCTTCCAGGACTTCCTCGACAAGTGCCTCGAGGTGGAGGTGAACCTGAGACACTCTGCCTCAGAACTTCTGTGCCACCCCTTCATGAGGGTTGCTAAGCCTCTCGCCTCCCTCGTGCCCCTCATCATCGCTGCCCGAGAAGTCAACCGGGCTGCCAAGTCGAACAAATAGTTCCTTCTGGGGGTAGAGGTGTTGGGGTGTTGGCTGGGAATTTTCTGAAGGGTTTCAGGTGGGTTTTAGTGGGTTTTTTTGCAGTTTTTTTAGGTGTGGGGTGGGGTGTATTCATGGTTTTTTTTTTTGGAGTTGGAGTGTGTTTGGTTTTTTGTTTTTATTTGGGATGGTTGGGATATGTTTGGTGAGAGGTTTTTGAGGGTTGGGTAGTGCTTGGGTTGTGGGTTGGTTGGGTGGTCTTATTGCGGTTCTGGTAGTTTGGATGGCGTTTGATGGGTTGGTGGTAGGATATTGGTGTTTGGTGGGGTTTGGTGGGTTGGTGATGTTTGGACGATGCTTGAAGATAATGAAGGTTGAGGTCTGATAGTTGTAACAGTAGTTGAGAAGGTGACGGTAGTAGTTGTGATAGCAGTTCACTAGTAGTTGTAGTGGTGATAGTGATGGTGGCGGTAGTGGCGACGGTGGTGACAGTAGTGGCGACGGTGGTGACGGTAGTGACGGTAGTGGCGACGTTGGTGGCGGTGGTGGCGGCGGTGGTAATGGTGGTGGTGGTGGTGGTGGTGGTGGTGGTGGTGGTGGTGGTGGTGGTGGTGGTGGTGGTGGTGGTGGTGGTGGTGGTGGTGGTGGCGGTGGTGGTGGCGGCGGTGGTGGCGGTGGTGGTGGTGGCGGTGGTGGCGATAACAGCAGTGGTACCAGCAGCAGAGGGGTAACCTCAATGGTTGTAAAAAAGGAACATTCGGTATCCTTCGTTTCGTACTCATTAATTGATTTAAATTGGTCTCTCATTGACTGAGTCTTAACTAATTGGGTATCTTAATTGACCGAGTCTTAAAGTAATTGGGCCTTAATTGTGTAAGTTTTAATTGAGTGGTATATTAGTAGTTTGGGTATTCTAATTGAATGGGTATTTTAATTGCGTACTCGTATTACTTGGAATACTGTAGACCTGTTGACAGTAGGTGTGGTTGATTTCTTTGTTACTTTTATTATTATATATTTTTTGTCAATATCAACTTTTTAATTATTCTCCGATTAATCATTTCCATTTTTTTTCTTTCAATTATTTGGTTAATTATTAGTAAATAATAATTAAAAGACACTATTTGTCATACTAACCTTATGAAGTAATGGTTCATAGTATTCGGGTCAGTTCATTAATTTTTATTTATTATAAATCATGCAATTATATTTATTATAATTAATTTTATATTTATTAAATTATTAAGGTTAATGGGGCCAACTACATCACTAACGAAGCTATTCCAACCAATCCATTGCTCAGATTGATTAATTAAAATAAAATTTATTTTTTTAATTCAATTTTTGCTTAAATTCACTTTTTGTTTAATTTTTTTCTATTTTAAATTTTATTTCATTTTAAATTTTATTTTTATTTCAAATTTTATTTTTATTTCAAATTTTATTTTTCTTTTAAGTTTAATCATACATAAGTTAAAATTATTGTACCGTCAAACTAATATTAAAATTAAATTTTTGTTTGATTTCAATTTTATACATCAATCACATATATTTTCTACCGATCGAAAATTCATTCTATTTCGATTTTAAACTCTCTTGAATTTAAATCGAACTTTTATCGAAAATATATCAAAAGTTTATCGAAAATTTATCGAAAATTTATCGAAAATTTATTGAAAATTTATCGAAAATATATCGAAAATTGATCGAAAGTAGATGGACAATTTATCGAAGGTTCATCTGGGTCGTGTGCAATTCAACAACCTCTCTCCAATTAGGTGCCATTAAATCAATTAAGCGTCACCTAAGCGAGGCATTTTTGAATAAATTTATTTTTTTAATCACTCAATTATAATTGTTCTTAAACACTATTTAGTTTTTTTTAATAAGTTTTGTGAAGTTTAAGAAGTTCCTTATCCCGCTATGAACTCGCTGTCTTAGACATCTTTCGAGTTTTGTTCGTTTTTTTATTTTGTTTTTTCTACTTTTACTTGTTTTTCTTCGTATTCACAATCACTTTTGCTTTTAGTTTAAAAATTTGGTTGATTTTCACTTCCCGATTCTGGCTTTAAACTAAGAATTTTCAAAACTTTTTTTATATTTTCATTTAATTATATTTAATTTTTCTATTATTTTATTTTTCATTTTTTTATATTCAATTATTCTATTATTTTATTTTTCAATTCTATTCAACTTATTACTTATAGCCCATTTCAAGGTAGATATTTTTCAATATATGACAATAAATCAAAATTTTGTCTCAGATTATAAGTTCAAATGTTTTTTCGAATTTTTACTCAAGTTTTTAAAAGTGGTCAACTATAGGCTTTAAAAATTTTATTTACGTTCATCTTTTCATTCAGATTATTTTTATATAATATTTAATAATATAAAAAATATTATCTTTTTATAAATTAATTTATCATTTAGAATGAATATTTAATATTAATATTAGTATATCATATATCAAAATCAATTATATTCTATCATAAATTAATTTTAATTTTAATTTTTTTTTTTTCACCAGTTCAAATGCATCACCTCCCAACCTCTCTATTACCTCCCTTGCAGCCGTCACTCCTGATTTTATTCTTTTTTTTTCCATTTTTTTCATTTAAAAATCATTTAAAATCTTTCATTTTTATTTATTTTTTGTTTATATCATTGAAAAAATTTCACTTTAAAAACATTTTTACCTTAATCATGGTTTTGTTTGTAAATATTCTTGTTAAAACATTCTTTTTGACTTCACTCTGAATTTTCGTTTGTTCTATTTTATCTTTCAATCATCACATCAACGTTACGTTTATATATATATATAATAAATATAATTTAAATAAATAATATAATATTTTATTAATTTCTTCTATTAAATTAATATTAGTTTTCAACAGAATTTTCTCTGACTTACTTTTTTCTTCACTTTTCCTCCTTTTTGTTTTCCGCGCCTACTCCATACTTCAACATTCAACACGTACCTCCTCCATCTTTTGAACGCTTCATCACGGACATCACAACACGCTACGTTTTATCACTTATTTATTTAATCATTCATTTTATTATCATTTTCGTCATCTTCGCCATCATTATCACCATCATCATCATCATCATCTTCTCTATCATCATCATTATCACCATCATCATCATCATCATCATCTCTATCATCATCATCATCATCATCATCATCATCATCATCATCATCATCATCATCATCATCATCATCTTCAATCGTACAACCACTCTTACTTAGGCCACTTCAGTAATCTCCAGTACAACATCAGTATCGTGTACATCACTTTTTTGTACACACAAGCGTACACCTTGCGTACACAACGTTTTGCATTGTTGTATCTCACATCGTTGTGTATCATTTGTATTGTTTACAAAACTATTTGTATACACAACTGTTTGTATACATTATGTTCGTATGCATACTATGTAAACAATTCGTTTCAGTTTGTTTGTTTTTTTCTTTTCGGGTGTGTTTTTGTTTTTTTTTCAAGTATGTTTTTGTTTTGATGCAAACATCAAAACAAAAACAAGTTTTCACTCGCCACCTCTCTTATATCATCATAAGTAACAAATTCAAGCTGAACAACTCGTCCTCTTCCTCCTTCTCTCTTTTCTCTTCCTCTTCCTCCTTCTCTCTCCCTTTCTCTTCCTCTTCTTTTTTCTCCATTTTTTTCTGTTTCCTTCTTATTTTCTTCTTTCTTTTTCTCCTCTTCTTTGCTTCTCTCCCTCCTCTTTTTCCAATTCAACTCACTACAATCCTGATCATCTCACTGGATTTTCAGAATTTTCGTATGTTAAATTCTTAACTTAGTTTTTGAATATTTCTGTGTTTTTGTGTGTGTGTGTGTTTGTGTGTGTGTGTGTGTGTTTGTGTGTGTGTGTGTGTGTGTGTGTGTGTGTGTGTGTGTGTGTGTGTGTGCGCGCGCGCGCGCGTGTGCGTGCGTGCGTGCGCGCGTGCGCGCCTGTGTATGTCTGTATCTATGTGTGTTTTTTGTGTATGTATGTTTATCATCTAAACCACTTACTATGGCAACCAACCGCTACACAAACATTGTAACCAACTAAGAGTATAATTATAGCAAAGACACCTTGAACTCAAGTTGCTACGCCTCTCTTGACCTCTTTCTAACACACTTATGGTCGCTTCTGACAAAAAATCGAGACTTCGATCTATTTGCTTTACTCTCCATATAACCGTGTAACCGCATTCACTCATTCGCTCTGAAGTACTCGAGTATTGCATTACGAAAATTCACTCACCATCTATGAATGCATTCATCTTTTATCCACACATCCCTACATTCATCCATCAATCCATACATCCCCACATTCTTCTATACATCTCAACATTCATTAATTCATTCATCTCTACATTCATCCATCCGTTCATGTATGAGTTCATCCATCCATCAATGTACATTTTCACCATCATTATCACCTTGCTTAATTCATCGTTATCTTTATCACACCCATCCATGCATTTTTATAATAGTCACCTCCATCAGCTCATCACACCCATATCCATTCAACATCATCATATCCTTACAACATCATTTTCTTTTCACTTCGAATGTTCAGTGCTTGTTCTGTCGTCTATTTGTATGTTTCTTTGTCTGTTTGTCTGTCTGTCCGTTCGTTTCTGTATCTGTCTGTGTCACTCTGTGCGCCTATTTGTCTTTGTAATGTTCTTTTGATGGCCCATTGTGGACGTTTAATCTTTTTTAACGATTAATAAAAATAGATTTTAATTTATTTTTTTAATAAATGTAGTTTAATTTTCAAATATATATTCTTTGATTTTATTTTAATCAATTTTATTCTTCCAATAATAATAGATCCGACAGTTTATCTTTGGTGGCTTCGAGTTCTGAATACATTTTCTGCCTCTTCAAATATATCAAAAAACTAAATTTTGTATCAATCTTATTCAAAAAATAAAAAAAGAAGTTACGCTTTTGATAAACAAATAAGAAAAAAATCAAAAAAACTCAAATTTTAACCAAAATTCTATTATTTAGCTTAAGGTTCATATTGTTCCACCGTTGTGTTGTATAAAGAGCACTTTTGAACAACCCTGTAAACGCTGTATAAAAGTTGGAAAAATTATGACTTTAAGTCCTTCTGAGAGCTTCTAGACCACACTGGCAGGCGTCTGTTTTTAAGTTGAGTTGCCGCTTTTAACACCTTAAACCTGATCTTAGCCGGCAATCAAACTCCATGCTTTCCAGCACAGCCTAGTCGCTGACTACTACGCTAAGGTGAGAGATTTTGGTTGGAGTTTTAAGATTTTGTAAAAGTGAAAAAAATTAAAGTACCTTTAGTGATACTAATATTATCTGCTTTAAAAACATATGTTGTAACTTTTCTTAGAGCAATCTGTCTCGGCGTGATTGTTGGTGGAAAGCTTATGCATTCGCAGGTGGATAAAAAGTTCCCGCACGACATACAGTGTCAACCACATTGAATCACTGAAATCAAAATAGCAATGCAAAAAAGTTTTTTTTCACTGAATTAATCTTCAAAGTAATTTAGTAAATTAATTTTTCCAACTTTTTCATCAAAACTTGTATATAAAATATAAGTTTAGTTCAAAGCTCTCAAAAGTATTTTTATAGTTTGCAACTTTTCATTATCAGTTATTCAGGCTTAATTTCATTAGTCAGAGTTTTCTTTTTTTTTAATTTCATTACATCGAATTTTTATTAACTATCCTTTAATTTTTTTGTTTTTATTGATTTAATTTTTTTGAACAAAATCAAATTTTGTTAATTTTTCAAAATAACCTTTTAAAATATTATAAAATACACTAAAAATTGACGTTTTAAAGGATGTAACCAAATGAGTAATTCGCCATCACCACGTCGGTTGCTGCTGCTGTATTCATAACATTAGCATGAATAATTTGTATGAATAATGAGGTTTACGTTTTTATTGGAATGCACCTCAGAATACAATTGGATTAACAATTCATAAACTATCACAATCGAGCACTCATCGTGGTTGGCGAAGCAAGAAGTAGTTGTAGTAGATAAAGGTAGTCACTCCTAGCTTCTTCGTGTTTGAAAATTTTGTGCCATCTAAAAATGTCTTTACGTCATCTATAAATATTACAAACTGAATTTGCATTGAACAAAATTCTAATCAATAACCCACACAAACAGGGAAATCGCGAAAGACTTCCCGCTGGAATAATGGACAGATCAAACATGTCAGAGTTAAGATTTGAGGCTCCATTGGCGAAATTTGACACAGACGAGTGGAATGAATTCGCAGACGAAAATTCCCCTTCGTCTCCGTGCAGTGTTTCAAAGATGAGCGAGGCCTCCTCTTCCATCCACAGTGACGGACGCAATGCCAAGACGGGTGGAGGTATGTTTCCGAACCAATCTCAACCAATCAATAAATTTTATACCTCTGATTGAGTATTGGTCTTTAAGTATCTCGTTGAGCGCTTTTTAAGAATATAACTCAACGCTATACAAATGCTTTGAGTAGATTACATTAGATTAGATTAGATTAGGTTGAGACATAAACACACACACACGAAGGTTTATGTGTGGATGAGGACTTTGAGAATGAAAACTTCTCTGGGAGTCTAGAAGATTTGGTGAACAGCTTCGACTCAAAGATTGTCAAATGCCTTCGGAACTTCAGTGAACAATCGGAGAGTATTGCTCCCGTGCAGAACAGGACTGAACGAGATCTGATGATCGACTCACAGTGAGTGATGAAAGAATGCTGGATGAGTGATGAAAAATCAGTTGCTGAGTAGGGGGGAGATGATGGTATGGTGAAGGAATGGGTGGTGAAGTGGTGAATTTGGTGGTGGATGACTGGTGGCCAAAAGATTGGGTGGAATGTGTAACAGACTCCTTGTTTCACCCTCATGTAACCCTTTTGTAACCCTATGTAAATCCTTTAAAAACACACATTGAAATTAAACTTGCTTTCCATCATCTGTTTACTGGCTCACTCATTCAATTACTCATCCAATTACTCATCCACCCATTCATGCCTTCCATCCTTTAATTAGTCATTTGGCACCTCAGTTGCTGACCTTTGAGATTCATAAATTGGATTCTTTCCTTGTTGTTTTTATTATTTAAAAAATTTCATCATTAATACTATTCTTACTTTTATGGTTTTATTTTCATTTTTTGTTTTTATTATTATTATTATTATTATTATTATTATTATTATTATTATCATAATTATTCATTTTTCCATGAATTCATCCATTCATATTCCTACCAAGCATCAAAAAGCACACTCAAGTCTACTCCGAAAACCTCAGCCTTCAACCACCCCATACTTTTCCAACCCTCAAAAACCACCAATCCCCTTCTTCCCAACCTCTTCCAACCCCCCCCCCCCACCCCTAGGACATGGTGGACACTCACCGGTAACTATGGCAATGTGTACCCCATCGACTGGAGCAGGTCTGGTGGAATCATCGGAGCCCCTGAACAGGGCATTATGGTGAGTTCAAACTGCCCTGGAATAATTTCAATTAATTTTTAATTGGTTGTTAATTTAGTTATAATTATTTTTAATTGGTTTTTAATTTACTTCTAATTGTTTTAAATTGTTTGCTAATTCAATTTTTTTTGGTTGTTAATTTTATTTTAATTAATTTTTTAATTGGTTGTTTTAATTAATACCATTTGTACTTTTCAATTAAATTAAATATTTCAAATTTTTTATTTCTATTCTCTCATTTATATTTTTTCAACTTCCTAACCAACAATATAAATGTTGTCTCGTTTCATTTTTATCGTTCAGTGGTTCCAATTATCGTCCTAGTATCTGTTTCAATTCTCACTTCAATTGTTGTTTCAATTGTTGTTTAATGTATGTTTTATTGTCACTTGATGTCTTCTCAATTGTCATTTGATGTCTTCTCAATTGTCACTTGATGTCTTCTCAATTGTCATTTGATGTCTTCTCAATTGTCACTTGATGTCTTCTCAATTGTCACTTTTATAACCATTTTACTGGTCTTGCAAACGTCGTTCAACCACCACATCCATCATTACTATCAGCCCACCAAAGCGGATGCCAGTTCATTCAATAATAATATTTTAAAAGTTGTATTTGCTGCATCTTATTTAAATAATTTAATTAATTAATTATTATTATTTTTTTTATATTTATTTTGTATTAGATTACTAATATACAATTATAAATATATACAATATACAAATAATATAAGATAATTAATAATATTCCCATAATAATGTTTAAATCATGCTACGACCACTCTCTGACTAATAATATTTGATGCAAACGCATCGTTATCAGGTTGTTTTCACATAAATAATGGTCGTTTGTTGTGTTGTTACCACTCCTATTATTTTTTTATTTTTATTTTTTATATTTATAGTTATTTTTTGTTTTTTTAGCGTTTTTAATTGCATATTAGTGGTTTTTTTCATATATTTTGTCAATTTTATCACAAAACGAAGTAAGTTTATTAATAATAGACTTCAAAGGTTTTATTCACAACCACCATCATCATCATCATCATCATCATTATCATCATCACCACCATCATCATCATCATCATTATCATCACCATCATTATCATTATCATCATCAGGACTCAGGTGTGGTGGATGACAGGAGTGAGGATGGATGGAAGGAACGTGAGGAAGATGAAGAAGAAGAGGAAGAGGAGGAGGAAGAGGAAGAAGAGGAGTACCACGCCCCCATCAATGCTGATGACGTCATTAACGAACTTGATGATCTTTTGGAGGTGGTGTGGTGGGGTGTAAAACTTGTTTTTTTTTCTTGAATTAAATGTTTTATTATTTTTAACGTTTTTTTTATTCTTATTATTGTTTTAATTATTATTATTATTACTATAATAATAATTATTATTTTTAAAAAATTTTTTTTTTAATATTGTTATTTTGTTATTAATATTTTTTTCCTTCTTATTATTTTTATTTTTATTACCATTATTATTATTGTTAT
>OX387250.1:3222121-3242121 GCA_947562095.1 Branchellion lobata
ACATTGTCGCTTTATTTTGTTCCAACAGCAACAGTTGCTCCATTTATGTTGCTGCAAAACTATGTCAACATTCGTTGCTTCGTGTTGTTGCAACAACAACATAAACATTTGTTTTGTTGCTATGCGTCGTTACAACAACAACATAACCATGAGGTTGTTGCTTTATGTTGCTACAAAATCTATATCAACATTTGTTTTGTTGCATTTTTACAACAAGTACATCAACAATTATGTAGTCAATAATATTCAAAACAACATTCTTAACGTCAACATAAATGACAGCAACAAAATCCACAACAACAATATTATTAGAAACAATTACAACCACCACAACGACAATACTAACAACAACATCAACATCACAAACAACAACAATACCTCCAACAACATCAACATCACAAACAACAACAATACCTCCAACAACATCAACATCACAAACAACAACAATACTAACAACAACATCAACATCACAAACAACAACAATACCTCCAACAACATCAACATCACAAACAACAACAATACCTCCAACAACATCAACATCACAAACAACAACAATACCTCCAACAACATCAACATCACAAACAACAACAATACTAACAACAACATCAACATCACAAACAACAACAATACCTCCAACAACATCAACATCACAAACAACAACAATACCTCCAACAACATCAACAACAACATCCATGCTATTTAATGTTTTGTATATTTGTTCTTTTTAACCTTTTTCACACTGAAAAATTTTAAAAGTTAAAATTTACGGTTTTTTTTATTTTCATTTGTTATACTTTTGCAGTTCCGATCAAAAAAACATAATCTTCAAACATTTATATTTTTAAAAATAATAATTTTTATTATTTTTATTATTATTATTGTTATTACTAATATGATAATAATAATAATAATAATAATAATAATAATAATAATAATAATAATAATAATAATAATAATAATAATCTATATAAAGTAACTAGTCTCACAAAAAATTCTACGATTAAGTTGGGCTTCTCGAAAATCATTTCGGCTAGTTTGGCTTTTAAAAATGAGTTTGCTAAATTCACTTTTCATCACTTTGGTCGTTAGTCGCACCTCCTCGTTTGTTACTCATATCACACGCCTTGGTCCCTCCTTCTGCCGGTGAACAACATTCTTTGCAACAACATTCGCAACAACCCATTGCAACATTTCATCGCAACATTTTATTGCAACATTTCCTTTTCAACAACCTATCGCAACATTCTTTGCAACAACCCATCTCAACATTTCATCGCAACAACCTTCGCAACACTTTTTGCAACAACCTTTGCAACATTTCATCGTAACATTTCCTTCGCAACAACCCATCGCAACATTTCATCGCAAAAATTTTTTCTCAACAGCCCATTGCAACAATCTTTGCAACAAATCTGCAACACATTCTTGCAACATTCTTTGCAACAACAGCAACATTTATTACTCATGTCACTATCATTATTTTTTTATTATGTTTTTTTTATTTTTTTATTATATTATTATGGTATTTCATTATATTTTTCAATTTTTTTTTCATTTGATAATTTTTTTTCTAATATTTTTATTTAATCCAATCTTATTTTTTTCTCGCTTTTTCTTTTGAAACTATTGTTTTTTTTTCATGAATTGTATTTTAATTTACATATTTTTATTTTTTCTTGTATACTTTTTTTGTAATATCATTAATGTTATCAATATTAATCATCAACTGGTTTTATTTATTTCTATTTAAAAATATAATAACTCATTGAAAACAATTGAAACAATGCATTTGATCGGAATATTTGCCAATCATGGGATACTATACATGATATGAGTCGATTACGGTGTTTATTTATCAATAAGCGCCTCTGAGGCAACCTTATTTGCGAACTGTGCGCTATAATAAATTGTAAATTTATTCAAATGTTCATCCAGGCTCTGTATTCAAGTTGGGACCAGTTTAAAGATTTATTTATTCATTGGTAAACACAATTAATTTATAAATCAATTAAATATTCTAATTAATTATAAAATAAATTATTTCTATAAAATTATTCGCTTCTTTTCAACTCTTTTGTTCAACAATTTTTAAATTTTTTTTAACAACTAAAATTCTTAATTTAATTTTAAAAGTTTGAAAAATTTAAGCTTAGACTAGAATTTATGATATTAATTTTAATTAGTGTAATTTAGATTAATTAAAGTTAAGTTAATTGAGGTTAAATTAATGAATTCAAATTAAATTATTTAAAAAAACTAACTTTGATTCAACTTTCATCATCACACATTCGCCATTAACCACACCACCCATTCCACCAACCCTCTCCTCATCTTCCTCCTCTCTTTTTTCTTTCTCACTTCATTTTTTCTCTTCTCACCACCCCTTCTTCTTCTCCACACTCCTCCCCTTCTATCACTCTTTTCCACCTTTTTCCTCTCCCACCCTTCCTCATCCCTCTTCTCTTTCATCTTTTCCCTCCACGTTTAAAATCTGTAAATACCGCTTTAATAAATGACGTTTTTGGGCACTTTTCAAATTCACTTTGCGCCACATAAATGCTTTTAACCCAAACAACAACAACAACAACAACAATCTGTGATTACAGTGATGTCAACATATGATTTTACCTTGCTCCCCACCATGATTTCTTCTTAAATATTTCTTTACTTTAATCCCTTGTTTTAAAGTTTTTAATGTTTTTTTTGTCATTTTATTTCTCAGTTTTTCTGTTTAACATTTAATGATTGTTTTGTTATTTTTACCTTCAATATTTTTATTTTGTTTCGTTTTTCATTTTGTATTTCACTTTTGTTCAATTCAAAATTTATTGTTTGTACGGAAGCTTCAAGCTTGCATTCGAACATCACGTTCGATTGCGCTTCCATACTTCCAATTTAAATGCGCTTTATTATTAATTTATTAGTTTTTAAATAATTTTTTTTTATTACAGTTCAATGTTTTATATTTTAATGTTTTTCATGTCGGTTTTTGAATATGAAAAGATTATTAAAAAAAACAAATTTATTAATGTTTTCAGTTTACTCTCCCGAGCCTCTCTGAACATTGTTTGTATTATACATTTATCTGTATGTGTTTGTGTGTGTGTGTGTGTGTGTGTGTGTGTGTGTGTGTGTGTGTGTGTGTGTGTGTGTGTGTGTGTGCGTGCGTGCGTGCGTGCGTGCGTGCGTGCGTGCGTGCGTGTGTGCGTGCGTGCGTGCGTGCGTGCGTGCGTGTGTGCGTGCGTGCGTGCGTGCGTGCGTGCGTGCGTGCGTGCGTGCGTGCGTGAATGCGTGTGTAAGGGTGGTTGCTTATTCTAGTCATCTTGCTTGGATTCAACATCACAGCTTTCATTATTCTAGTTCAGCTTCCCTAGATCAAGTCTTATAGACCCATTTTTCTAGCACTTATTTATAGTAACTTCCTAATAGTTAATACCTTCACAACTTATTTAATATTAAATAATAATAATAATAATAATAATAATAATAATAATTTTTCAAGTGCCAACACAAGCACCTGAGGCGTAAATTTATAGAAACTTTAAAAGTTTTGTCCATTTGTTATTATTTCATAATGGCAACTTCACGGTAGAATTTTTAATACATTTCATTAACGTTTTCAAATTATTATCACAAGATTAATATTACTACTAATACTAATAAGAAACGATAAATTATCATTAATTACTTAATAATATTAATTAATTAATTAATTAATTAATTAATTAATTAATTAATACTATTCAACCAAAACAAACACTTTGTATAGCGCTATTTTTCAAGTGCTTTTCAATACGATAGTGTTGCATATTAGTTGTAGCTGTTACGTTCATACACTTTCAAATCTGTAACCTTAACGTAGAGTTTATTTTGCGTAGAAACTTTCAAACATTCATGAATTCGTTTCATAAGTTTTCTTTTACTCAATAAAGTCACCATTTGTTTACTTTTTGTTTGTTTACAAACAACTTCTCGACATTGCAACACTTAAAAATTCTGATTCACTTTTAAACAAATTTCGGAGCGGATATGTTTCGTTTAATTTTCGTTTTAGAAGCTTTTCGAGTCACAAAAGAAGTCAAAATGAATGTTTTCTTATATTCAATAACTTTCTCGTTAAAATAAAGAATTGATATTTTAAAACAAAAAAATTAATTTAAAAAAAAAAATTAAAAAAAAAAAGATTTCATTCAAATAAACTAAAATTATTTATCAGTATAAAAACTATTAGATTACAAATTGTTTATTGAGTTAGCAGGTTTAAAGTATTTAAGCCTCATAAGGCCTTGAGTGGCCTCGAAACTATATGGGGTTGATGCCACTATAATAATATTCGTTTTTGTATTGTATTGTATTGTAAGGCGACTGAGAAAAGGTTCCAAGTTGAAAAAAACCAATAACAAAAATAAGTGTATTAGTGGTTATTAGAATAAAAAATGAAAACGATTTCCCGTGAAAAGTTATAATGAACGGTCAACTAGAACTCTTGTGCTGCAGCTGACAAACACAAGATAGCAGAATTGTTAACTCTTATACAATACAATACAATACACTACAATACAATACAATACAATACAATACAATACAATACAATACAATACAATACACTACAATACAATACAATACAATACACTACAATACAATAAAATACAATACAATACACTACAATACAATACAATACAATACAGTAAAATACAATACAATACAAAACAAATACGAATATTATTATAGTGGAGTTAAACCCGTACTTACAACCTCAATACAACTTGCATGCTCCTTCCACGTGGAACAAGCCGCCTGTACAGGAAAGATACAAGTTCCTGGGAGTCCACAACCTTGATGGTGAAGCTACGGTGACAGTCCTGTCACGTCCAATCTCCTGCCTTGTGACTCAAGGGTCACTGGTCGGCAGGAATGAGGCTACAAAGGAAAGCTGGAGTTGGAGTTTCTAAGGTGCCTAAGCGCTCTTTTTGGCGCGATTCTGTCAACTTTTGCGACGCGAGCATTCTTGAACAGTGTTGAATCAGCGCTATATAAGTGACTAGATAAGATTAGATTAGATTAAACGCCACTTGTGCTAAGCTTTATCAGCTTTGTGGTTTTCTTGGGTCTGCCTGTTACGTGGAGAGGGGAGGTCTGCTGCATGGGACACAAGAAAACCTATAAGTTTAACTTACAGATTTTTTAAGCTTCAATTCAGTCATACCATTGTTCTTCGTAGTCATATGAATGTTGAAAACATCCAACACCTGTCATACAACAGTAAAAAAATTTAATTTATAAAAAATAGAAATAAAAAAAAGTCAATAACTGTGATGAATATTTTAAGTAAAAAAATTTTCTCGGTTACGTTTTTCAGTTTTGAAATTTGTCATAAATTTTTTTACTTGAAATCACAAAAGTTTTGAATGAATTATCGCGCTAAGTATGTTTCTCACGTACACGTTCTTTCATAAAAAGTTAGAGTATTTATTCAAACTTACAAAATTAAAAAAAAATTAATGAAATTTTCTTTTATTTTGATTTTTTAGTTCGAAAAAATATAGTTTTGGGGTATTTGATTTTACTTGTCTGATCACGAGACAGACAAGTGACTAGAGAAGTTATGCGCTAACAATCGATTTCCACATTTTCTGCATGACGTGTCTGAGCACAAAGTAGGCCATTTCCCAGACAGAAATTGAAAAACGCCAACAAAACCGTTCTATCAAATGAATGTTCTATTAAAATATTTTTGTAAAAATTCGACATTTTTTTAAACAATTTTTAGCGTAGTTTGAACGTTTTTTTATCAACTGTATTCGACTTGGCAATTTGCCAAAAGCATTAGAACTCCCGCCATTACGGTTGTTATTAGTCATAGACTTATCGTTGTACTAATCTACAGCTGACTTGCTCTGTCTGCTTGTTTGTGCCTAAAAGTTTGCCAAATTTCAGGGAACTTTTTATGTTCACTTTTGTCGCAAACAAATCTTACAATTGGAAGGAAAGTCTCTTATAATGGATTACAATCGAATCTTTGAGGAAAAGTGAGTTTTCTTGTACGAAGCACGTGTTCCTAGACATCCCACCTTGTGGGTGTTCGTCTGTCGCATGTTCTTGCACTCTTTCGCAACCACATGTCGTTAACTTTTTCAATTTTTGTGCCTTTTATCGCAAATATGTCTCGGTCGTGCAATCGTTTTGTCGGTGGTCGCTTCAGACGATTCCATCACATGAAATTTTCGTTAAAATTGATCGGACCTTAATGAGTTTTCAAAATGTTTTCGTCCGAAATTATATTTGATCGATGTTTTAAAGTTTTGGTGCCTTTTCGCGAAGATAAACGACCATTCGAAAAAATCATGTAAATGGATATAATTTGACGGAGTTTGGAAATATTTTTGTAAAAGGCACAAATTGTGACATAAAAGAACTAAAATTTTATATAATCTATGAAAACTTGGATGGCGAACATCAGATAACTTCCAAAAGTCACTTCAGTTTTTTTGTCATTTTCAAAACATCACTGTTCTTAAGATTTTTTTGATGATGTAAAATGTTGTTTTTCATTTCACTTTAACTTTCTTCATTTCACCATAACAACAACACCTGCTATTTACCTTAAACCCAACATCCACTTCATCTTTCAACCACCTTGCATCATCCACAACAACAACCACACCACATCATTTGTAACAACATCCACACCACATCATTTGTAACAACTCGCACCAACCACACCATGACAGAGTGACCAAGGGTCGCAGTGACAACAAGAAGATCAAGAGGCAGATTGCCAACAGCAATGAGCGCAAGCGCATGCAGCAGATCAACGCCGGCTTTGAGTCTCTCCGGTGCCTCTTGCCCTCCACCCATGACGAGAAGATCAGCAAGGTGCTCTGCTTTCAGTACTGTTATAATCTTTTTATTACTGTCATATACTCACCCTAGTCAATGTAATTCTTTTTAGTACTGGCCAGTATAATTTCATTTGACATCACCTTCAGTACTATGTTGACTTGTACTCATCTTTAGTACTATGCAGTTCAATTCCATTCAGTAATAATTAGTAATACACCATTATACAATTCAATACAATACAAATATTATTATAATGACACAAACCCCCTAGAGTTTTGAGGCCACTCAATCTAATGAATAATAAATATGATCAATAAATGAATAATTAAATAACAAATATAAATAAATAAATAATGAGAATCAATGATGAATTAAATGAAGTCACTGAGGTTGCAGAGATGGAAACAAGGCACAAGCCGAAAAGTGTGGGAAAATCTCATCAGATAATCCACCATTTGAGACAGCATAAAATAATATGAGAAAAGTCATAATATATGTTTATATGAATATATATGTACATAAGGATTGTATTCGTATAAGATAATAGGTTTATTCAGTTCTTGTTCATTCAGTGCTTTGTAGTACAATTCCATTCAGAAAGTCACAAAAAACGTTTTTTCAAAACTATAACATGTGTACATTGAAGTGCAGTACAATTTGATGCATTGAGTAAACAACCATCCCACCTCTCCAGTGCTACTATTTTTCCAATCACCATCTTCATTGTAATCCTCAACATTTCCATTATCCTCACCATTTCATCATCACCATCTTCAACATTATCACCACCATCATCATTATCTTTATTATCATCTTCATCATTACTACCTCTGTTACTTTAATACCATCATCACTAGCACACCATCATCACCACCATCACTACCAAAGCATCATCATCATCACCACCATCACTACCAAAGCATCATCATCATCACTACCATCATTGCCAAAGCACCATCATCATCACCACCTCACAGGCGGCCATCTTGCAACAAGCAGTGGAGGCAATCATGATGTTACGGGAAGAACGAGACTACTACAAGAGCCTCTGTAACAACAACAACAATAATAATAATAATAATAACAATAAAAATGATAATAAGAATGCTGATAATAGTTTTGATAATGGTGATAATGTACTTAAAAGTGAATCTAACATCAAAGTAAACAATGGAAGCCTAGAGTGTGGTGTTCACAGGAAAAGGCTCAAACTGGAAAGTCCCGTCAAACCCAAAGACACCGAAGAAACAACTACATGCAACAACAATAACATGAACAACAACAATAGTATAAACAACAGCAACAGCATGAACAAGGAAAACACGGTGACGTCAGACTTTGTGACTCGTGGTGACGTTGATGCGCTGATGGATCGGGCCCTCAAGAGACACGTCGTGACGCCCAATGATGCCCTCCTCTTTACCACTCAACAACAACTTGCAACAAAACAACAATCCAAGCAGCAGCAGCAGCAGCAACAACAACAACTCCATTGTCATCTTCCCATACAGCCAGCACCGAAGATAACACTGCAACAACAACAACCTCAACAGAATGTTGTCTCGAAACAACCCATCTTCATTCTCGACAACAACAACAAAAGATATGCCCCCTTTTCACCACACTCATTGCCCATCTCAACACTCAGCAGCAACATCATCATCAATACTGCCAACAATGACATCATCAACAACATCAACAACAACAGTGGTGGCAGTGAAGATGTTGACTTGTTGTATGGAAGCGACAAATTTTCAAATCTTAACTACTTAACCAACATCATTGAAATCACAAACAACAACAAAAATAATACAAATAATAATAATAATACCAATATGATTAAAAACAATATTAATAATAATATAAATGATAATAGCATGTCAAACAAAAACAATAATGATGACGTCGTGAAGAGCGTAACACATGACAACAACAACAATCAGGAAAGCTTTTCAAACAAACTTGACATAATTCTTGAGGCCATTGACCATGTGGAAAACGATAAAAACAAAGAAAATAACAAGAATGACGTCAACAACAAAAGCCCTCACAACAACACCAACAATGTTACTAACTTAAACAACAATAACATAAACAACATCAACAACAACAATGGTATCTTTTGCAACACTCCTCTCTTTGCCAAGCTGAACAGATCATTGTCATCCAACGAACACAACTACAACCTCAAAAACGCCATCAACAACAATAATATCAAGTTACTTTACAACAACAGCAACGGAAACAACAACAATATTAAACTTCTCTACAACAACAACAATACACATCATCCTCACTTAGGTCTTTTATCCAAAAGCAACCTTGCTTATCCACTCAACCTTTCAGACGACTTCAACAACTATGACGTACACAATAACAACAACGACAACAACAACAATAGCAACATCAACAACACCAACAACAGTCCTAAAAGTAACAACAGTGACAATTACCACAAGCGCCTCGTTGGCTCAAATTTAGGTCACATGGTTCTGGTATCGTCCAATTACAGTGAAGAGAGTGAACAAGATGACGAGAGTGATTGAAGGAAGGATGTGCATAAAAGAAGAAAAAACAACAAATCTATATTTCCTGTTAAAATTTAATCATAGTAACACAAGTAATAACTAGGTCGGTTGGAGGTCGTGAGTTATAAATAGAACAGTCTTTATCATCATCGCCATCTTCATCATCATTATCTTCTACTACATCATCATCATCATCATCATCATCATCATCATCATCATCATCATCATCATCATCATCATCATCATCATCGTCGTCATCAGCATCTTCGTTTTGGTTGTCAATATCACATGGATGTGTGTATATTGTTCCATCACTATTTCAATTATCATTTTCTCATTTTTTTATTATTTTTTGATCATTTGTTAATTATTCTTTCACCACTTCATCCACGTATTTTTAAATTTCAATATTATTAATTCTCAATTTTTAGTATTTCAACTCGGTATTGTTCATCTTCATTATTATTATTTTTATTATTATTATTATTATTATTATTATTTTATTATTATTATTATTATTTATTATTATTATTATTATTATTGTTATTATTATTATTATTATTCCATTTTCTATTTTTCGTCTTCCTTTTTTTGTCATCCTTATCACTATCATTCTTTCTCATTAAAAAAAAAATTATTTCATTTATTTTTTATTTTTTGATATTATCATTATTATTATTATTTTTTGTTGTTGTTATTATTTTTGTTATTATTATTATTATTTTATTTTTATTTTTACTATTATTATTATTATTCTCATCATTATACTCCTTATTCATAATTGGGACTTCTCGGAATAATTGTGTCTTCCTCAATCGACGCATTGACTCCCGATTGAGTGTAAATATCGTCTTTTTCATCGAATTAGACACAAATATATTTTTTTATACTTCATTTATTTGATTAAACAGATCTTTTCACTTCGTTTAAAATTATAATTAATCACCCATTATCGTCATATCAACATTATTTAACCATTTTTATTTATATGTCTAATGATTTTATTGTCATTGTTTATAATAATAATTTTTTTTCTTCTGATTATTATCATTATTATTATTATTATTATTATTATTATTATTATTATTATTATTATTATTATTATTATTATTATTATTATTATTATTATTATTATTATTATTATTATTATTATCATCATCATCATCATCATCATCATCAGCAGCACCAAGGTAATTAGCGCTTATAATTGCTTTAATTGCTTTCGAAGGAGCGATTGATCCCCCATTTAGCTCTATCGTATTTCATACTCATATATATCACTTGTAAAATGCTAATTAAAACCATATTAGTTGTGTCTTTATCTTTTATCATAATTATTGTCTCAATAATTGTCCTTTTTTTGTTTTCAATCGTTCTCTTTGTTTTTTTTTATTATTAATTTTTTTTATTAATTATATTTCAAATGATTCGGAACGTGTGCATCAACAGACACACAAGCAACCTTCAAGAGTGCTCCTCCCCCAAACTTTCCTTCCTTCTCTTCTTCCTCCTTTTTTTCCTTCCTTCTCTTCTTCCTCCTTTTTTTCCTTTTTCTCTTCTTCCTCTTTCTCTTTCCTTTTTTTCTTTTTCCTTCTCCTCTTTTTCTTTTCTCTTCTCTCTTCTCTTCTTCTTTCTTTACATCTCTCTCCTCTTCTCCCTCTTTCTTTTTTTTCTTTCTTTTTTCTTATCTTCCTCTTGCTTCTCTTCTTTCTTTCCATCTTCCATTTTCTCCTCTCTTCCATAGTCATTATTGAAACAACTCCAGACAGACGCTGGAGCCGGTACCTCTTCATTCTCTCATTGTTCTTCCTCTTCTCTTTTTCATTCTTCTTCTCTTCATCTATTTTTTTCCATCCTCCCTCTTGCTTCTTCACCCTCCTCTCCATCTTCCTCTTCCACCTTCTCCGTTTTAAGAATTAAGTTCAATTCCCTCCCATCATACTCTAATCTACTTTAAAACTCCTTCTCAACCCCATCAATTGAATGTCACCCCACCCATTAGCTATAATTAATCACTTCCCGCCATCATCTCATCTTCGTGTTACTTTGTATTCAGCCCATGCTAATGTTTGTATATAATATGAGCGTAGTTTAGTCTCGATTTAATAAAAAAAATATTAATAATATAATAATATTAATCTTTTTTATTATTTATTATTATTATTTATTATTGTTTTTTATTATTATTATTATTTGTTATTATTATTATTAATGTCGATGATAGAGTAGAACAAGAGATTGTATGATGCATGCGATTATCTTTTGGTTTTTACAAGCAACTTTTTTATATATTATTTTTATAGTCTTTATTGAAGCAACAACAAATTTCCACTAAATCAAACCCACAGCACCGCTAGGAGTAATGTCTTGATTGAATCATTGATTGCGTTTGAACCAATCAATTCTCATCATTAATCTCATTGATTGGTGGTTATTTTTTATTTCAAATTTACGCATCAGGCGCTATATAAATTCGTTTTAAGAACGCCGTGAATGTGTTCGTGGACTGTACACATTTTTTAATTTTATATTTTTCCATTGTGTACATTTTTTTCCCATGTTCTTTTTTTCAATATTTTCGTTTTTTTAGTTTTTTTCCGTATTTTCTTTCTCTCTTATTTTGCTGTAATTGTTTTTATTATATTACTTTGCAGGGTTTTTAAGTTTTAAAAATACTTGCATTTTCAAACCTAAAAAACGTGTTTTACGCTTAAATTTTCTTTTTTTTCTGTCGAGTTTCACTAATTATTTAAAAAAAATTAATTAATGTTATTTTGTATTATGAATTAAATGTTTTTTAATATTTTCTTTCTAAAAAAAACTTAAAAAAACGAAAACTAGGAAATATTTCAGATAAGTTGAATATGTTTTAGTTTTGGTAAAAAAAACGCGCTTATTAGTGATAGTTACACATCATCTCATGCTTTGTCACTCTTATTATTTTTTTTATTATTACTAATATTTTTATTTTTATTATTATTAATTCACTTTTTTCATTATCTTGCTTTATCAACCTACTAACAATAGTAATAACAATAATTATCAATTTGTTCTCATTTTAACATTTTTATTTCTATTTTTGTTATTTCTCTATCTACAACAGCCCTACAAAGGTCTTCCAATACGGCGCAATGACGAATCATTTCTAATCAGAATGCCTCTTCAGCTGTATTGTTGGCAACGGTGAAATTGTATACATCATTATCAGCACCACCATCGTCGTCGTCGTCGTCGTCATCTTCACTACAGCGCACGTTTAATTAATCTTTAAATGGTTTACGCTAATATTTACTATTTTTACACTGGTTTGATTACTTTTATACCGAATAAGACGATGGTTTATATTTATGATCCACAGCGAGCACTCTTTGTACTTTCTACCACTCCATAACCATACCTTCATGAGACACAATAAATCAGTTATCAACCCGTTTGTTCATCGAATCTTCAATCTCCTCACGTAACACAAAAAATTCTTTTATTCACAAAATTCCTTTTCTTTATTCACACAAAATCATTTTTTCACTAAATTCTACAATATGCACCACCGTCTACTAACAACAACACCACAAAAGTATAGGGCCTATCAACCTACCAGCGTCATCAACACCACAATCACCACCACACTATTATTACCACACCACTGAAACTTTCTTTAAATCTCTCAGCTGTCCTTCCACTTCAAACCACTCATCCATATCTCCTGACAGCCATCAGCACCGTAACTACTTCCAGTTACCCCCCTGCAAACAGCCCACTTGATCGATGCCTCCTCTCCAACTCCTCAGATACACCTCAAAATTGCCTCCATCCCCTTCCACCACCCCCAACACTCTCACCCTCTTAACCCTTGCCTTGTTGTCATCAACCATCGTCACGTCCACGTAATCCCCTTCTTTTATCTGGGTGTGGATGGGGGTGGGGGGATGAGGAGGATGGAAAAAAATGATGGATGAGGATGAGAAAAAATTTATAAAGAAGAAGAAGAATGGAGGAAACTGAGAACTTGAGTTATTAAAATTTAAGAACAATATTAATATAATAATATATTAAACGATAAATACTAAATATTTGAAAATAAGATGATGAAGTGAGTTTCCAAACCTTGGTGCTTTTCTTCAGCACACGTCTGTCGTTCAACTTTATCTTGCTGGCCAGCAGAAGGTCAGTCACTTTGCTGCAGATGGTTGCATGGTTAGTTGGTGGTGGTGGTGGATTGGAGCATGGTGATCAGTGGGATAAATGGTGGAAACATTTTTGAAGTTTTGAAAATTCAATGAAATTAGGATTTCAAGGTGAATTTTACAAATAATTAAAATTTTCAAGCTCGACAACTTGAGTATCACTAAGAGATTATTTTTAATGTTACATGGGAGTAGCTATGGCAATTACCTTTTGGAAATGTTCAGGCCAAGGCTGATGATCGAGTCGATCCGCAATGATCCAAGCTTGTGTTTTCTCTCTCGGAAGTTGAAGGGCAGCATTTTGTCCTCTTCGAAAGACCTGTCAAAGTATTCTGATTCTGGGACTTCATCGCTGTCACTATCTTCCTCATCTTCTTCATCCTTTTCACTCAACTTTTTTTGTTTCTAGAAAAGTATTTGGAAAAATTGTTAGTTTTCATTAAAGTGCACATTTCCCCTAATATGAATAGAGATTAGTTATTCTTATTTAAAAGATAATGAAGGTTATCTTGATTATCTGCATACTTTGCTATTTCTCGAAGATTCTTTGGCAAAAGATCTAATTGAGCATTGTTGGAGGTTTGTATGGCAAACTGGTGAAACATAAAAATTGGAAAAGTTAGGACCGTGTTATTACGTGAAAAGAAATTATTTTTTTGGAGTGCAGAAAGTGAATTTAAAGACTTGAAAAATTTAACGGTAGAGCGAACTTGGATACAAAAACTTTGTAATAATAACGTATTTTTGATCATTTTAACACATGCGTACGACGAATTAAAAAGTTAATCTTTGTTTTCCCACCCACGAAAATAACCTTCAATTTAAGGAAGTTAGTTCGAAAATTTTGAAAGCTAGGTTTTTATTCATTTTTAAATTTTTTTATGCACAAAATACTGATTCTGTTATCAAAAATTTCAAATTAAATGAAGAACATCAAGTCGTGGTATTTCATAGAATGCAGAAGATGGTAGTCGACTATCTTCTTGTTATTATTTTTTCTTATATTTCTTTCATTATTGTCTTCGAAAAATATTCAATTGTTAAGAATAATACAGTCTTTCAGCAGTTAATCAAAATAATATTTTATTTTTACAGATTTTATTAGAATGCTGAAAATTTTGAAAATTAAAAAAAACTGTAAAAAAACTCATGAAACAAAATTACAACTAATGATAAATAAGTTAACTTAATCAATTCCTTTATTTGAAAAAACATTTGAAGAATTATTTTAGCTTAAATTTTTTTTTCATGCTTTGCAACACAGTTGGACTTTGTTATCTCATGAAAGTCTAGTAAATAAGGTTTTCATAAAAACAGGCTTTCACTGGCTGTTGAGTTACGAGTTGGCACAAACGCACTTTCAGCATTTAAAAAATGTGCACTATAATTTATTTATTACTGGCTATTCATCAAAGTTTTTCAAAATAGAAATACATGGAGATAAAAATAACATGATTTAATAACGTGAACAGTTTCTATTTGAAAAATAACTTTAAATAAGTATTTTTCTGAACATTGTTCGAAGCAACTGTGGTTTTACGAATTCATTTTTCCTTAGAATGTTTTTTTCTTTTCTTTTTTTCTGTAAATGTGAAAATGAAAAGTTTATTAAAAATTTAATAAATATTTTCAATGAAAAATTTTAATTTCATTAATTCAATCAATAAAAGTTAACTTTCAATGAATTTCGTTAATTTTTATTACTTTTTTTGTCTGTTTTTCTTTTTTCCGACCCACCCTCACTATCCTTTTTAGACCTAGATTGTAATAATTTAAATATGGGAATGTGTTGAAAAAATTCAGATATTTTTTAAAGTAAAAAGCTTTTCAATTTTGTTAAAAAAGTTGCATTAAAAACTTATAAAAACTAATTAATTAAAACAAAAAAAACCTTTTTTCTTTTGAACCTCGTTTTTTTTTCTTTTTTCTTTTTATTTCACGTTCATCACTATTATCGGCAGACGATACATTTTCGTCATCGGACATGAAAGTTTCAGGATACAATTCCTTGAAGCCGCCATGGTCCCACCTGTGTAATGTCACTAGTTGCTGAATCCTTCCTCTTATGTGTGTCACTCAACAACGCTTGTCAAGCAGTTTATCAAACCGACAAACGAAAACCATCAAACACACATTGATAAAAAACCAACCAACAAACACACACCTGTCAGCAATGAGACTCTCTTGTTTGTCATAGTCCTTGAGAAAAGATATGTGCCTGTCACTAAGCATGTAACTTTTTTCTTCTTTCTCCCTCCCTCTCCTCCTCCTCTTTACCCGATTCTCTTCTACATCTTCATCTTCTTCATCTTTTGCGTTTAGGTTATAATTAATTAATGATAAATAATGTATAGTTTTGACTAATGAACAAATAATAACTGTAATTATATTCATAAACTTGATAAAAAATTAAAATTTGCTTCTATTAAATAATATATTAATACACTGTAATATAACATAATTTACAAAATATTTTACATACATAAAATTCAAATCACAACAAAGAACCTTTTCTTCTCTTTGTTTTCAACTCACCCCTCCTCTGCCTCCAACACAACTTCTCTTCCTGCACCTGAGCAAATAACAAGTGTGTATGCAAGCCCGAGTAAAACTAAACGTTTAAAGTACGTGTTTTGTGTACTAATACACATTGTGCATACAAATAAAAATTACATTTGAAAATACGAAAATGAACTTGAGTTTGTTCACTACACAAGCACACGTTAAAAAATGAAATAAACATTAAATTGAATAACTATTTTTAATTAATTTTAAATAAAAGTATAAAATAACTAAATTTCAATTAATTATATTAACTAAATAAGTTATTTTAAAACTAATGGATGACTCACTCTGTTGTGGGCGCCCACATTGAGAACAATGTTTTTAAAACCTTCCTTGTAAATTCTTGCTGTCATCAAACTGATTAAAAATTGATTAATTGAAAAATTACCATAGGAATATTGACTGAAAGATTTGTTCACGAGCGATCTACTGTTGACATATTTCTGTTTACGATTCATGAACTAAAAGTAAATGTTGGTAGGGATGTGTTCTTTTTTCCAATGTATTGGGCGTGACTCATTACATCAAAATTTTATCAATAATTATGTATCTAGTCATAAAAACTAACGATTTTTTATGAAAATAGAAAAAAAAAGTTATTATAAAAAGAATATTTTGATAATTTCCTTCAAAATAGAATGGAGAAATTGGAACGAAGATTCTTGTTTATTTGAAACTTGAGCAGAAAAACTCGACACTGATGACAATGACAATTCAGAAACATTTTTCATGCTTATAATAAAATATCTATTTAATTAATAATTATTAAAATTATTATTTGAATAATAATAATAATAATAATAATAATAATAATAATAATAATAATAATAATAATAATAATAATAGGATAATAAGCAATAAATTAACCCAGTTACACAAAATTAAAATAAAAAAGTTGAAAAAATTATTTTGAAAAAATTTAAAGGAACTCGTTAATTAATTAAAAATGTTGAAAACTTAAAAAAATAAAAAAAGTGTAGTGGTCTTCGAAAACAATGGAAAAAGAGGCGAAAAAAAATAATCGGAAAAAAAGACAGAAGTTTTTGAAATGAGTGGAATAAAATAGATTCATAAATGCATTTTTCAAAATAAAAAAAAAATAAAAAAAATTTTTTATCTTGGATAATATTTTCATCGATGGAAATAAAATTTTAGCACAATTTTTCAGACGTTAAAAAGGTGGAAATGGCAGAGCAAGAAGGAAAAGTTTGCGAAAAATTGAAATTTTTTTTATTTGATGAAAACGAAAATAAAATGAACACGACAGTCTGTTTGGTGCTGTTCGTATGCTATAGCTTGTTAAACGCACATGCACACACTTTTACACACATATCCACACACGCATACACACAAACACATACGCAGAGAAACATACAATGCCAACGTAAACCAACAAAATCCCGTCTGCAAATATGTATACTCACAGAAATACAAATACATACTATTGCATGCAAACAACAACAACAAACACTTTTATCAAAACATGATAATGATGATGATGATGATAATGATGGTGATGATGATGATGATGATGATGATGATGATGATGATGATGATGACGATGATGATGATGATTATGATGATGATGATGATGATGATGGTGATGAAGAAGATGGTTTTTACATAAGAAAGATATTGACGACGACAACGATAAAAACAACACAACAACAAAACTACAACACACTACAATAACAACACAACAACAACAACACAAAAAACACCACAACAACAAAAAAACAACACAGCAAAACACTACAACAAAACAAAAACAAAACACAACAACAACAACAACAATTACAACAACAACAACAACGAGAACAACACGGAACCAATGAAAGCGTTAAAAGTGTTGTAAGCAACATCAACAATGCAACTACTCTTGAATAATAATAATAACAATAATAATAATAATAATAATAATAATAATAATAATAATAATAATAATAATAATAATAATAAATTAATTTAAAAAAAATCATAATAATGATAATTTAAAACAAGAGTAACAGAATAAATAGATAAATAAATAAAAATATAAATAATACTATGAATAATGATAAAAATAATAAAAGAAACAGTAATATAAATAAATATAAAAACAATAGTATAAATAATATAATAAATATGATAATAAAACGAATCAATATGATAAATAACACCAATTGCTGTTATATTTATGCAAACAAGTAAATAAATTAATTAGGAATATCATGGCATTAGTTCACAATTCGTGTCATCATATTTCGTGATGGTAATCATTATTATGTTTAACTTTATTATTATTATTATTATTATTATTATTATTATTATTATTATTATTATTATTATTAAATAATAATACTAATATTATTATTATTATTAAAATTTTATTAGTATTATTAATTTTATTATTTATAATTTGTAATCATCAAAATTAAATTTGATTAAAGAATGGATTGATTGAACATTCGACAGAGTAATAAAAGTTGCTGACTAATAATAATGACTACGGCGTAACTATGCGAAGCAATTGATGAAGAAGGAGGGAAGAAATGAAAAAAAGGAGCCGAGAAAGAAAAAAGAAAAGAAGGAAGGGAGGAAGAAAAGAAGGAAGACAAGAACGTGGAAGGAAGCGGATGGAAAGATGGAGAAAAAAAGGAATAAAATAAAAAGATTGAATGGAGGAGTCCAAAGTGTTACATTAAACGTTGCAATGTTGCAATGAGTCATCAAATTTTGCAACAAATGTTGCATTGTTGCAATGTTGTTGAAATGTTGGGAAAACTGCGTGGATGTTGGAAACAACATGTTGAGATAGGTCCATGTTGACACGTTGAGATAGATTTTTAATGATGTTGTTGATGGTTTTGATATCGTTTTTGTTGATGTTTTTGTTGATGTTGTTGAAGTTGTTGATAGTGTTGTTGTTGGAGTGAAAGATAAAAGGAAAGAGGAGTGGTTGAACGATTGATTGTTTAGAATGATCAAGGAGTGTGTTTGTCGAACAATTGTATCTTTTGAGGAACTTCGTTGCTGGTTTGTTTGTATAAAAGTTGTTTTTGTTGTTGTTGTTGTTGTTGTTGTTGACTAAATTTAGTTGGAAAGGGTTGTTCTTGTTGCTGTTGTGATTGTTGTTTTGGCAGTTTCTCAACATTGTCGTAGTCGTTAAAAACCACCCCTTCCGGAGTGGTGTTGTTGGAATGTTGTTGTTGTTGTGAAGGGTTGTTGCTTAAACATGAAGCCTTTTTAGCAGCATTTTGTTGTTGTTTGTTGCCTGTTTTGTCGCTATGGTTACCTTTATCTTGATCCTTTTGCTTATTGTTGTTGCTTTTATTTTTCTGTTGTTTTTGTGGTTGTTGCTGCTTTTGTTGTTGTTGTTTATTTTTTTGTTGTTGTTCTTGCAGATATTTTTCTTGCCACTCCCTCAGTTCCTTGCTTGTGAGGCGCAAACTTGAGTTTCCGAAAGTTTCCAGCCAAGGATGGGAGAGGGAGGGAAAAGCGGGCTGTTGAGGTTGTTGTTGTTGCTGTTGAGGTTGTTGCTGCTGTTGTTGCTGTTGAGGTTGTTGTTGCTGTTGTTTATGTTGTTGTTGTTGCTGCGTAGTTTGAGGTTTATAAAAATGAATGAACTGTTGTTTGTTGTAACTGCTGTTGCTATGGTTATTTTTGTTGCTGTTGTTGGCAAATCGATCTAGTTGCGATTTTCTGGCCGCAATATCATAGTTGAGGATGAAGTCATTGTTGGTGTTATTGCTGGAGGTGTTGTTGTTGTGCTTGTTGAGGTTGTTGAGGTAGTTGTTGAGGTTGTTGTTGTATTTCTTGATTCCACTACTGATAATATTAGTATTGATATTATTATTATTATTATTATTATTATTATTATTATTGTTTTTGTTGTTGTTGT
>OX387250.1:3252121-3254621 GCA_947562095.1 Branchellion lobata
AGGAGGAGGAGGAGGAGGAGGAGGAGGAGGAGGAGGAGGAGGAGGAGGAGGAGGAGGAGGAGGAGGAGGAGGAGGAGGAGGAGGAGGAGGAGGAGGAGGAGGAGGAGGAGGAGGAGGAGGAGGAGGAAGAGGAGGAAGAGGATGAGGTACCTGATGAGGTTGGGAGCCCACACAATGGCCAGATTCCTACAGTGCATGCTGGTGGTGGTGTGGTGCTGTTGCATGCGGTGCAGGTGCTGGAAAAGGTAACAAGCAGTCCTGGGTGGGGAGGGGGTGGTGGACGCATGAATACACAGTGCGCGCGGGCACACACACACACACACACACACACACACACACACACACACACACACACACACACACACACACACACACACACACACACACACACACACACACACAAACATACACAAATACACACATACACACACACAAACACACATACCTGTAGTGGGGAGGGGGTAGTTGCTTGATGACGTCACAGATCTTCGAATGCCTCTGAGGCTCTTCCTTCTCTGTTATTGCCGCCTTCGAGAAGTTGGTGATGGAAAGGATGATTGATAAAGATGATTGTGAACCAACCACCTAACCAACCAACAAACTACCCAATGTAATCAATTGAAGGCAACCACAGTAACAACTTATCAACCCAACTAACCCCTCACCCAGCCAATCAGCGACCCACTCACCCAGTTTACTCTATCCAATTACACACCCATCCAACTACACACCCATCCAATTACACACCCATCCAACTACACACCCACCCAATCACACACCCAATTAATTACACATCCATCCAACTACACACCCACCCAATCACACACCCAACCCAACCACCAGCCAGCCACCCACGATGAACTGGTCGTAGAGTTGGTAGGTGAGGAGTGGGTTGGGCAGTTCTCGGAAGTACATCTTGAGGAGCGACGAGATGGAATGAATGTCTTGGTTGTACAGGTGGCCAGACTCCAGTGGAGGACTCCTGCCTGCATCGAACTCGTTCCTGAAGGGTGGATGGGATGGAATGAATAGGATGGGATGAGATGAATAGGATGGGATGGGATGGACAGGATGGGATGTGATGAATAGGATGGGATGAGATGAATAGGATGAGATGGGATGGACAGGATGGGATGGGATGAACAGGATGGGGTGTGATGAATAGGATGGGATGGAATGAATAGGATGGGATGAGATGAATAGGATGGGATGGGATGGACAGGATGGGATGTGATGAATAGGATGGGATGAGATGAATAGGATGGGATGAGATGAATAGGATGAGATGGGATGGACAGGATGGGATGGGATGGACAGGATGGGATGTGATGAATAGGATGGGATGAGATGAGATGGACAGGATGGGATGGGATGAACAGGATGGGATGCGATGAATAGGATGGGATGAGATGAATAGGATGGGATGAGATGAATAGGATGAGATGGAATGGACAGGATGGGATGGGATGAACAGGATGGGATGTGATGAATAGGATGGAATGAACAGGATAGGATGAGATGATTGAGATGGAATTGAATTAATAAAATAGGATGGGATGTGATGGGATGAGTAAGATGGAATTGAGTTGATAAAACGGGATAGGATGAACAGGATGGGATAAGATGAACAGGATGGGATGTGATGAATAGGATGGGATGGGATGAACAGGATGGGATGTGATGAATAGGATGGGATGGGATGAACAGGATGGGATGTGATGAATAGGATGGGATGGGATGAACAGGATGGGATGTGATGAATAGGATGGGATGGGATGAACAGGATGGGATGTGATGAATAGGATGGGATGGGATGAACAGGATGGGATGTGATGAATAGAATGGGATGGGATGAACAGGATGGGATGTGATGAATAGGATGGGACGGGATGAACAGGATGGGATGTGATGAATAGGATGGGATGGGATGAACAGGATGGGATGTGATGAATAGGATGGGATGGGAGGAACAGGATGGGATGTGATGAATAGGATGGGATGGGATGTGATGAATAGGATGGGATGGGATGAACAGGATGGGATGTGATGAATAGGATGAGATGGGATGAACAGGACGGGATGTGATGAATAGGATGGGATGGGATGAACAGGATGGGATGTGATGAATAGGATGGGATGGGATGAACAGGATGGGATGTGATGAATAGGATGGGATGGGATGAACAGGATGGGATGTGATGAATAGGATGGGATGGGATGAACAGGATGGGATGAGATGAATAGGATGGGATGGGATGAACAGGATGGGATGGGATGAATAGGATGGGATGGGATGAATAGGATGGGATGGGATGAACAGGATGGGATGGGATGAATAGGATGGGATGGGATGAACAGGATGGGATGGGATGAACAGGATGGGATGTAATGAATAGGATGGGATGGGATGAACAGGATGGGATGAGATGAATAGGATGGGATGGGATGAACAGGATGGGATGTGATGAATAGGATGGGATGGGATGAACAGGATGGGATG
>OX387250.1:3259621-3264621 GCA_947562095.1 Branchellion lobata
CATCATCATCATCATCATCATCATCATCATCATCGTCATTCTCATCATCATCATCGTCATCATCATCATCATCATCATCATCATCATCATCACCACCATCATCATCATCATCATCACCATCATCATCATCATCATCACCATCATCATCATCATCATCATCATCATCATCATCATCATCATCATCATCATCAGCATCATCATCATCATCATCAGCATCACCTCCAGGTCCTTTTTCCCCCTCCACCAACAGGATTCACTCAACGGGGGCTTGTCGATGATGGATAAGATGTCACCCACCTGATGATGATGATGATGATGATGATGATGATGATGATGATGATGATGATGATGATGATGATGACGATGATGATGATGAGAATGACGATGATGATGATGATGATGATGATGATGATGATGATGATGACGATGATGATGATGATGATGATGATGATAATGACGATGATGATGGTGATGATGATGATGATGATGATGATGATGATGATGACGATGATGATGATGAGAATGACGATGATGATGGTGATGATGATGATGATGATGATGATGATGATGATGAAGACGATGATGATGATGGTGATGATGATGATGATGATGATGATGATGATGATGAAGACGATGATGATGATGGTGATGATGATGATGATGATGATGATGATGATGACGATGATGACGATGATGATGATGACGATGATGATGATGGTGATAAAAAGAAAAATAAAAAACCATAATAATGATAATAGAAATAATAAATAATAGAGTATGAAAAAAATGGTTTTAGCACTCACTGTTGTTTTACCACCTCAACACCCAACTCAACCACGCCCCTTTTTGTAACAACCCATCCACTCATCCTTCCAAACCTCTCCCACCACACCCATCCACTCATCCTTCCAAACCTCTCCCACCACACCCATCCACTCATCCTTCCAAACCTCTCCCACCACACCCATCCACTCATCCTTCCAAACCTCTCCTACCCTCCTCTACCCCTTCCACACGACTCACCCAAGGCTTTTTCTACCCAAAATCAACCCATCCAAAAATCCCCACACATAACTCCTCCACCTTTCCTCCCTCATCTCCTCATCCTAATTCTTTCTCCCACAAGACATAACCCCGCCCATACGAACATTGATTGACAGTTCGTCGTGGTTACGAGCCACGTGGTTTCTGACGGTGTGTGCTGCCGCAATGGCTGGCACGTTGATGTCGTTACTGATCACTCTGCCTCCCCTGTTGTCCAGCTGGGAGGGGTAGGGAGAGTTGGAGGGATGGTGGGGAGGGTTGGAGGGATGGTGGGGAGGGTTGGAGGGATGGTGGGGAGGGTTGGAGGGATGGTGGGGAGGGTTGGAGGGATGGTGAGGAGGGTTGGAGGGATGAGGGGTTTGAGAAGATGGGAGGTTTGAGAGGGAGGGGGGGGGGGGGGGAGTTTGAGAAGGAGGAGGGGGGGGGGTTTGAAAGGGAGGAGGGGGGGTTTGAGAGGGAGGGGGGGAGGGAGTTTGAAAGGGAGGGGAGGAGAGTTTGAGAAGGAGGAGGGGGGGGGGTTTGAAAGGGAGAAGGGGGGGGGGGTTTGAAAGGGAAGAGGGGGGGTTTGAGAGAGAGGGGGGTTTGAGAGAGAGGGGGGGAGGGAGTTTGAAAGGGAGGGGAGGAAAGTTTGAGAGGGAGGAGGGGGGGTTTGAGAGGGAGGAGGGGGGGGGGGAGTTTGAGAGGGAGGAGGGGGGGGGGAGTTTGAGAGGGAAGGGGGGGAGGGAGTTTGAGAGGGAAGGGGGGAGGGAGTTTGAGAGGGAGGGGAGGAGAGTTTGAGAGGGAGGAAGGGGGGAGGGAGTTTGAGAGGAAGGGGGTTCGAAAAAAAAGAGGGGCGTTAAACGAAGGGTGGAGTTTGAAGGGGGCTGAGTAGGGTGATTTAAAAGGGCTGAAAGATGTCCAACAGGGCGGTGGGTCCAAGAATGTGGAGTTGAAGGGTGGGTTTGAATGGTTAGGTTGGGAGAATGAGGCGTGGTGTTGAAGGGTGAAAATTGGAAAGTTGGTTTGTGGTTGTTTGGAAGAGGATGCTTGGAGGGGTTATTGAAGAGTGGACGAAAGTTTGAGGAAAGTGATTGAAAGGGCGGATGCCAAGAAAAGTATTGTAAGCAAAAGGAACACATCTGTCATAAAAGCGCACCAGACCACACCACATCACACCACACCACACCAAACCACACCATACCCCACCATACCACACTACACCACACCACACCACACCACAGCCCACCACACCACACTACACCACAGCCCACCACATCACACCATATTACACCACACCACACCACACCACACCACACCACACCACACCACACCACACCACACCACACCACACCACACCACACCACACCACACCACACCACACCACACCACATCCACCTCCATCCATCCGAGAATGCTGCTGCAGTTGACAGAAGTGATGGGGAGGGTTGCTAAGCGGTCGAAATAGGTGCAAATCTTGCTTCTGCTCCTCTGTTGGTGCCGTTGTTGTTGTTGTATTGTTAGTGTCTTTGTTGTGTAGTTGTTAGTTTTTGTTGGTGTTGTGGTGTCGGGTGATTTGTTGTTGTTGTTGTTGGTAGGGGTATTGTTGTTCTAATGTTTTTTGTGATGCTGTACTAGTAAAGCTGTGCTTTTGTGTCGTTGAGGTGTTGTTGTTGGGAGTTGTTGTGATGGAGTGGTTGTTGTGGCGGTATGTAGTAGTGGCGGTGTGGCCATTGTATGGCGTTATGGGATGAATTTCAGTGGCAGGTGAAATATTCGTAGCATAGGCGCTGTAGTTGTTGACGATGGAAACATTGGAAAATTGATGAGAGATAAGGGGGAAAAATATGGATTCTGCCGTTGCGATGATGCTGATGATAGAAAAGAGGATGACAATGATAAAAAAAAGAAAATAAAGAAAATAAATAGAAAATAAAAATATAAAAAGAAGAGAAGAAAAAGGAAGAAGATGAGGGGAAGGATGAAGATGTTGATTTATATAGCGTTGAATGGAGAGCACTTCAGAGGTGAAGTTTGAAAGTTGTAATCAAGCAAGATGTCGTCTGGGCTCTTTGATTGTGTTGTTGTTGTTGATGATTATGTTCTTTTATTTCGCTTCGTGTTGTTTTTTTTTATTTTTTTTTTACTATTTTATTGTTGTTGTTATGTTGTTTTGATGTTTTTATTTTTTATTTTTTTGTTTTTTAAAATCATTTTTATCATTTTTGGAGATTTTTTGTACATACACAACCACAGGCATAATTTCACGCAAGCACGCACAAACACAAACGTACTTACACACAAAAAGACACAACATCCAAAAAAACTCTTTATTTATACATTATAAAGAAGTGATGTGTCTGATGATGATGATGATGATGATGATGATGATGATGATGTGATGATGATGATGATGATGATGATGATGATGATGATGTGATGATGATGATGATGATGATGATGATGATGAGGATGATGATGATGATGTGATGATGATGATGATGATGATGATGATGATGATGATGATGATGATGATGATGAAACTGTAACGTAATGCACTGAGATGATCTATTATTTTATTCAACTCAAATAAGAGTAATGAAAATAATAATAATAATAACAAAATAAAGAATAACAATAAAAATAATTTGAAAAATTTTAAAAAAATAATAATAATAAATGAAAACAATAAATAATAGTCAAAGTATGAAGAAAAGAGGGGAAAAAGACTGAGTCAAAAAAATGGAAAAAAGAATAAGAAAAATAGAAACAAATATAGATTTTGAAAATTTTTCTATAAAAGAAAAAAAAAGTTCAATAATGTAATTAAAAAATAAGAAATAATGATTATCATAAAAATGAACAAAAAACATAAATATGAAAGAAAAATACGAATAAAAAATTGAAAAACAAAGTAACTTTGAAAAAGCAATAATTGGGATGAAAAAACAAAATTGAGATAATACAAAAAAATACAATACAAAAACGAATATTATTATGGTGGCATTAACCAAAAAAAAAATAATAATAAAAGAAGGATGAAAATAATAATTGTAAGAATGATAAAATAATATTAGAAAAGTGAGGTAAGAATAACAAAATAATAATAATAAAGTGATGTAAGAATAATAAAATAATAATAATAAAGTGATGTATGAATAACGGATTAATAATAATAAAGTGATGTGTGAAGAAAAAAAAGAATAATAATAAAGTGATGTAAGAATAACGGAACAATAATAATAATAAAGTGATGTAAGAATAATAAAAAAATAATAATAAAGTGATGTAAGAATAATAAAATAATAATAATAAAGTGATTTATGAATAATAAAATAATAATAATAAAGTGATTTATGAATAATAAAATAATAATAATAAAGTGATATATGAATAATAAAACTAATGAAATAATAATAATGAAGTGAGGTAAAATAAAAAATTAAATTAAAAAAATTAATAAAAAAATAAAATAAATAAATAAAAAATAATAAAAAATAAATAAAAATAAAAATAAAAATAATAAAAATAATAATAATAATAATAATAATAATAATGAAGTGGATGAAATAAAGCGAATAAAGGAAGCTTTGAAGTGTAGGCGCAAATAATTCTATTAACACAGATAACACGAATTCCTAAAATAATAAAAACTATTGAATAATAATAATAATAATGATAATGATAATAATAATAATAATAATAATAATAATAATAATAATAATAATAATAATAATAATAATAATAATAATAATAATAATAATAATAATAATAATAATAATAATAATAATAATAATAATAATAGTAATAATAATAATAATAATAATAATAATAATAATAATAATAATAATACTAATATTGTTATTATTATTATTATTATTATTATTATTATTATTAATAAATAACAAAATAATAAGAAAAAATAGTAATAATAAATGAAAAATGAATGAACAATGAAAACGATTTTTTAAATAATAAAA
>OX387250.1:3269621-3277121 GCA_947562095.1 Branchellion lobata
TAGAGGCCTTTTTAATTTTAATCCAATCTAACCTTTTATCTAATCTAATCTAATCTAATCAGAACTGATTTAATATAATCCAATCTAAGCTAATCAGAACTAATCTAATCTAATCTAATCAGAACTAATCTAATCTAATCTAATCAGAACTAATCTAATCTAATCTAATCAGAACAAATCTAATTTTATTTAATCTGATCCCATCCAATCCGATCCGATCTTATTCGAAAAAATCTTATCTGTTCTAATTAGATACAATCTGCTAATCAACGGAAGATGATGGTTTTCCTGATGCCCATGATTAGGTTGTGAGTATAAGGCCCACAAAAGTAGAGTGGGCGTAGCGATTGATGGATGGATGAGTGTATTGATGGATGAGTGAATTGAGTGATAGATGGTTATATTGACAAAACAATAACCATTATGTAGTTTTGAAGGATCATCATGATCATGATCATCATCATCATCATCACCATCATCATCATCATCATCATCATCATCATCATCATCATCATCATCATCATCATCATCATTATCATCCTCATCATTATCATCATCATCATCATCATCATCATCATCATCATCATCATCATCATCACCATCATCATCATCACCCTCATCATCATCATCATCATCATCATCATCATCATCATCATCATCACCATCATCATCATCACCCTCATCATCATCATCATCATCATCATCATCACCATCATCATCATCATCATCACCATCATCATCATCATCATCATCATCATCATCGTCATCATCATCATCATCATCATCATCACCATCACAACTGCAGACAGTTAATTCATGATTTACAGACGTCTGAAGGCCTTCAAAACTTCAGGCGATGATTTGAAAGAGTGAAACAAACCACTAAAATAATTATTAAAAACTATGAGATTGATAAATGCCGCATTAAGGAACGAAACGATGAATGATTAGAAAATGATTAGGAAGATTATGGGAATAGGTGATTGGAATGATTAAGAGACAAAATGATTGAAGATTTATGGAAATACATGATAGAAAACTCAAAAGAAGCAATCAAGGTGAAACGAGCGGTTCTGATTAATTTGAAATAAATTCGACACCTTCCCGTGTCGTGTAAGTATTTTGATTTACTACAAACATACACAAAAACATACACGAACACACACACATACATACACACACACACACACACACACACACACACACACACACACACACACACACACACACACACACACACACACACAAACAAACACACACACACAAACATACACACACACACACACACAAATACACACACACACACACACTCACCACGGCTCCTTGCTCCTCTAAGAGACACACAGTCAACTGGGGAAGAAGGGAAAACTTCCTGGTGAAGATGCAATTGTGCAGCTGTTGATCCATGCGGTGGAGGCTCTGTTGGGGTGGTGGATGGATGGTGGTAGTGGATGATTGTTGGTGAGGGTGGTAGATGGATGGTGATGGTGATGATGGTGGGGGTGGTGGATGGATGGTGGTGGGGGTGGTAGATGAATGGTGGTGGGGGTAGTAGATGGATGGTGGTGGAGGTGATGGATGAATGGTGGTGGGGGTGGTGGATGAATGGTGGTGGTGGTGGATGGATGGTGGTGGAGGTGGTGGATGTATGGATAGTGGTAGTAGATGGACGGTAGTGGTGGTGGATGGATGATGGTGGAAGGGGTGATGAATGGATAGTGGTGGGAGTGGTAAATAGATAGTGGTGGAGGTGGTGGATGGATAGTGGTGGGGGTGGTGGATGGATAGTGGTGGGGGTGGTGGATGGATAGTGGTGGGGGTGGTGGATGGATGGTGGTGGGGGTGGTGGATGGATGGTGGTGGGGGTGGTGGATGGATAGTGGTGGGAGTGGTGAATAGATAGTGGTGGAGGTGGTGGATGGATAGTGGTGGGGGTGGTGGATGGATAGTGGTGGGGGTGGTGGATGGATAGTGGTGGGGGTGGTGGATGGATGGTGGTGGGGGTGGTGGATGGATGGTGGTGGGGGTGGTGGATGGATAGTGGTGGGAGTGGTGGATGGATAGTGGTGGAGGTGGTGGATGGATAGTGGTGGTGGTGGTGGATGGATGGTGGTGGGGGTGGTGGATGGATGGTGGGTTGTATGGTGATGGAGATGGAGGTTTTGTGGTAGTGGTGATAGAGGGTGATGGTTTATGGTGTATAATGTGGAAGTGAGGAGCTATTGTGTCAACCAGTCCCCCACCACCAACTAAACCAACAAGACCTGTAACAAAACCTATGATAACACCAACGAAAACGCTAACAAGAACTCCAATAACACCATCAATAACAACACCACCAATAATACCACCAACAACACCACCAATAATACCACCAATAACACCAACAAAAACACAACCAATAATACCACCAACAACACCAACAACAACACCAACAACAACACCAACACCAACACCACCAACAACACCACCAACACCAACAACAACACCAACACCACCAATAACAACACCAAAAACAACACCAACCACGTATGGCTTGGTGATGCGCCATGACTTGTCTTTCGATGCCACCTTCACGGACAACCACTTCTCAGACGCCTCGTCATCGAAGTTGTCATCCACCAATGAGAGCTGAGGATTTGGTGCATACTAATGAGGTGTTTTTTTGCATCTTAATTAGATTTTTGCATACTAATGAGGTGGCTTGTGAGGCTTCTTTGACACCTTTGCAAACAAACTCTAGAAACAATCTTTTGCTTGAATGGAAAAATAAACTAAAAACTTGAAAAATAATTTCGCTTGCTGATGATGATGATGATGATGATGATGATGATGATGATGATGATGATGATGATGATGTGGATGATGATGATGATGATGAGGATGAGGATGATTATGATGTGGATGATGATGATGATGATGATGATGAGGATGATGATGATGATGATGAGAATGATGATGATGATGATGATGATTAGGATGATGATGATGATGACGACGATAATGACGATGATGATGATGATGATGATGATGATGATGTGGATGATGATGATGATGATGATGATGATGATGATGATGAGAATGATGATGATGATGATGATGATGATGATGATGATGATGATGATGAGAATGATGATGTTGATGGAATAAAGAGTTTTACATTAATGAGAGAATGCCAAGGAAATATAAATCCATTGCACCCAGCGTGCCAAACAAAATTGAATGCAATTTCGTGATATTGCTATTCTTATGGAAAAGTTTTTTTTATTTTCATGAAAAATTAAAACCAATGAGAACACCAATGATTATTATAGTAGTAGTAGTAGTGGTAGTGGCAAAAATGAAAATAATAATTATTATTTATATAATAATAATAATAATAATAATAATAATAGTAATAGTAATAATAATAATAATAATAATAATAATAATAATAATAATAATAATAATAATAATAATAATAATAATAAACCACCTCAATGCAGTCCAGGTCGACGGTGTCGTAGTGGAAGTGGGCGCAGTCGTCGAGTCGACTGAAGCAGGAATCATTGCTGGTGCTGCTTCTGTTATTATTGTTATTGTTGTTGTTGTTATTGTTGTTGTAGCTGGACAGGGGTCTCAGTTTCCGGGCGGACGAGGCCGAGGACTTTGAAGAAGTTGAAATGTAAGAGGCCCTGAGAGAAGTGCTGTTGTTGATGTTTTTATTATTGTTTTTGTTGTTGCTATCCTTATTATTTTCATTATTATTATTATTATTATTATTATTATTATTATTATTATTATTATTATTTGTGGTGACATTATTTTTACTATCACTTTTTCGAGAAATTCTTCTGAAACTGCTTCTAATTGCGTCTACCCCCTCCCTCTTCCCACTCCCACCCCCCTCCCTTTTCCCACTCCCACCCCCCTCCCTCTTCCCACTCCCACCCTCCTCCCTTTTCCCACTCCCACCCCCCTCCCTCTTCCCACTCCCACCCTCCTCCCCCTCATCTGATGAAAACACATCCAACCATGATTTCCGGGTTTTTGGACTTTTGGATGAAGAAGATGGAGTGGTTGTGGTGGCAGTGGTGGTGATAGTGGATGGGTGGTTATTGTTTTTGGCAAGTTCATTTTTGTCAGAATTACTGTTTTTATTATTTTTATTCTTGTTTTTGTTATTATTATCATCATCTTCATTGTTGTTGTTGTTGTTATTGTTGGTGGTGGCGGGTGATGAAGCATGGAAAAAGAATTCTGTGCTGAGAAGTTGATTTTTGTTGTTATTATTATCAGTGTTGTTGTTCATGCTGTTGTTGTTGTTGTTATTAGCGTTGTTGTTGTTATTATTATTTTTATAATTGTTGTTATTTTTACTGTCATCGTTACTTTTGTCGTTCATTTTATTTTTTTTGCTATTAATATCATCATTGTTGTTGTTGTTGTTGTTGTTGCTGCTGAAGCTGTTGAGGATGTTGTTGAGGTTGTCCTCTGAGATGGAAAGAATGGAGTTGTAGCGGGTGACGATGGAGTTGTCGATGCCGATGTGGGTGCATGGAAGTCCCGAGCGCCACTTGGACTGCTGTGTGTGTGTGTGTGTGTGTGTGTGTGTCTGTGTGTGTGTGTGTGTGTGTGTGTGTGTGTGTGTGTGTGTGTGTGTGTGTGTGTGTGTGTGTGTGTGTGTGTGTGTGTGTGTGTGTGTGTGTGTGTGTGTGTGTGTGTGTGTGTGTGTGTGTGTGTTTATTTATCTGGAACCAGCAGAAAGATGATAAGAATTTTAAAGCATGAAAAATGAAGAGGGGTGGGAGTGGGGTGATTGAACCAGGGGGAGCATAGTAATATTCAACAAATTTTGTATTTTGTAATAAAATTATTTATTTTGTTGATATTTTTAGCTCTTAGATTTTTTCAATTACAAAATATTGAAGAGAAATTATCAAAGAAGCTATGTTCCTTTTCTGATATTAACTGATTCTCGAGGCGTGAGAAAAAACATTATTTGAATATTCTTAATAAATAATCAGCGATTGGCACTGAAAAATTATTTCAAATAAAAAACATAAGTGAGATGATTTATAACGGGGAAATGCGTCCATGAAAAACAAATAGAAAAATAGATTGACGAAAAAATAAAAAATAAAAATAAATTTACGAAAAATTGAATAACAAAAATAAATTTACGAAAAATTGAATAAAAAAATAAATTTACAAAAAAATAAAAAATAATAAATAACTTGAAAAAAAAAACAAAATAATAATAAAGAACTTTAAGAAAAAAACACAAATCATAATAAGCTCAACGCTTCGTTAAACTTTGCACAAAACAGCTTCGAGGACTTACATAAAGAAATAAAAACAAATAAAAATTATTTTGAAAAATAATATGAAACAATAGATAAAAAATAAAAAATAATAAAATAATAACAATAAAATGAAATAAAATAAAAATTAATTGAATCAATTAATAAAAATAATAAGATAATACAAGGAATGAAATAACGAGTAAAAACTATTTTATGACCTTTTTTTTTTAAATTTAACAAAAATATTTTGAATAGAACGAGGTAAAAAAAAATATATAACAATAATAATAATAATAATATTATTATTATTATTATTTTTATTATTATTATTATTATTATTATTATTATTATTATTATTATTATTATTATTATTATTATTATTATTATTATTATTATTATTATTATTATTATTATTATTATTATTATTATCATTATTAATAATATTAATAATAATAATAATAATAAACATCATCGTCATGAGATTAAAACTAAATACCCAATTATATCAGTTTAGTTGGTTATTTATAAATAAATTGATGAAATTTTAATGGAAAATAAAATTTAAAAAACAATTCAAATGACTAATTGGGAATTTGAAATCTTAAATAATTGAATTTTAAAAAGAAAATAATTTATAAAGTTTAAAAAGGTAGATAATGCAGCTAATAAAACAGCTTTCAAGCCCTTCGCAGCTGAAAACCCTCATTAAACAATTATAATGCAATAAAAGTATCGAGATAATTATGCGTGAAAGTATGTATGTATGCATGTATGTATGTATGTATGTGTGTGTGTGTGTGTGTGTGTGTGTGTGTGTGTGTGTGTGTGTGTGTGTGTGTGTGTGTGTGTGTGTGTGTGTGTGTGTGTGTGTGTGTGTGTGTGTGTGTGTGTGTTGCGTGTAGGCGTTTGTGTCTGAATATATCAAAGCCTCAAATGTTGATGGCTTTATTCAACCAGAGTGCACCAAGTCGAGAATTTTTTTTTAATTAATTGTTTCTCGTTTCATTACTTTACTCTTCTACTGTATTATTTTTAATAGCAATTATTAGCATTTTTCACTCAATTAACTATTATATCTGCATCCAATATTAAAGTTTAATTTTATGCGCTATAACTCACTCATTAAAGTTTTTTTTGCTTTCAATAGTTCATCCATTATCAAATTTTCACAATACAATACAATACAATACAATACAATACAATACAATACAATACAATACAATACAAAACAATACAACAAAATACAATACAAAACAATATAATACAATACAACACAATACAATACAACACAAACAATACAATACAATACAACACAAAAAAATAAAATACAACACAATAAAACACAAAAAAAATACAATACAATAAAATACAGTACAGTATAATACAATACAGTATAATACAATACAAAACAATACAATAACGAAAATGTTCACAGCGGCGTTAACCGCGTAGCCTTTCGAGGTCCCGTAGAGATGTTAACTCATTTCTAATTAACTTTCAAACCAAAAAATTACTCTCAACCTATTTCCACCACAGTTTTTTTCCAATCGTTTTCATAATTTTTTCTTGCCTAAAGAGCACAGTCAGTTTTGAAAAAAATTATACAAAGTTGTTGTTTAGAAAAACGTCAAATAATTTTTCGTACAAACTGAGAAGTAATTATTTATTTCGGTGAACGAGAAAAAAATGTTTTGAATGGAAAAGTACCCAAAGTACCACAAAAAAAAGTTTTGAAACAAACCAAAAAAATGTTTGCTGTAAATTTTTTTTCATTACGTCTTTAAAAATTACCCTTGGAGGTCAATGTGTTTTCCAGTGTTTCTTTTTTTGTTTTTCTTTAGTTTTGTTTCATATTTTTGTTTTTTTTTAATAATTTTCTGTTTATATTTTTGTTTTTTTTTATCTTTTCGTTTTGTTTACTTTTTTAATTTTTTTAGTAGTTTTTCTGTTGTTTTTATTTCTTAATGGTTATAAATTTTCATTGTTTTGTTTAGTGAACTCTTCAGAGATATTTTTGGAGTTTGTTAGTGTTTTGTTTTTTTTTTCAATTGAATTCTATTTTCGTGTGTTTTATCTTAGTTTTTTGTTAATTATTTATTAAAAAAATTCTTTTAAAATAATTTTTTATTTTTTTTCAATAAAAATTATTTTAATTAATTTTCCAATAAACTTATTTAATTAAAATTCTTCATAAATGAAAATTTATTTCTGTTTT